>JAPKLY010000155.1:864766-876820 GCA_026898435.1 Prunella vulgaris | reverse complement strand
TCGGGCCTGTATTTTTGTGGGCCCAGGATACAGGCCCGAAAAGAACCGGGCCTATTTAGCCCGGCCCGCTAGGCATGTCGGGCCACTCGGGCTCAGGCCGGGCCGGGCCCGGTCGCAATGGGTGTAAGAATTAATTTTGAAAACATAATTTTAATTTGATTAAAATATATTAAGATATAATAATATTTTAATTAAAAGGATAATTTGGTAATTTTAATTTTATTTAATAATATTAATTAATATTTTTAACAGTGCGATCGCCTTATGCATAGTGCAATCGCCCTAGTGCAAAGTGCAATCACTTCAAAATAATATTGTACGTTAGATCATGAATCTAACGGTATTTATGGGGTTTACTGACGTCAGGAAGGGCGAAGCCTTCCTGACCATAGAAAGACCCTACTTACTATATCTTTTTACTGATTCAATAATTTGATATGGTATCACATAATTTTTTTTATGTCAATATTTGACTATTTTTTCATACTATTTTAGATGAATTAAAAATTATTTAAACTCAAATTCACATAAATTTAATTTTCAGTTATTATTATAATGCACCCAAACACTATTATTTGTACATATATACTAATTATGTCTAAAAATCTGATTTTTCTTTCAACAGTATTAATTATTGTGCATATTGGATTCCCAAAAACCTACCGCAATAAAAATGCGCATTTTAACGATCAAATTATTAATTATTTGCATAAGTAATTGATAACTATTATTATAAAAAATAATTAGTAAAATAAATTTATGATATTTAGATATTTTGTTATAACGTAGTAATTATTATCTTTTAATTTGAAAAATGTCACATATCTTTTACAATTTATCATGCACGACTGTTTCCCTCACTATTTTTTCACAATTTATTTTAGGGGACGTTTGATATAATTGTAAGAAATAGAAAAGTAATAAGAATAAAAAAAGTATGGAATGAAAGACATACCTCTCAAATAGCTGAATTATAGTAGATTTTCTTGACCCAGATTTAGATGCTCAAGTAGAGTTTGGAGCATTCCAAAAACTTGGGGATCCAACTACACGAAGAAAAATAGTTTTTGAGAATCAAAGTCATGATAGAGTCATTCCAACCAGACATTATGACTTTGATTGTCATTATTCACTTCCAAAAGTTTCCAACCAAACACTCTCTTAGATATGTTTTTGTTGCACGCATATTACATTATTCTGTAAATTTATGATCATATTCAACTTATATTTTAAAATAAAATATGGTATAAATTTTAGGCATGAATCTTTATATGTGGTTGCCCTTGCAATGGGATAAAATTGAGTAATGTCTAGTATTCAAAAATTTAAACTAACATAATAATAAATTCCTCATATTCAATTGGAGCACAGTGCATTCATTCAATAGTTAACGTTGTTTATATTGAAAAATTAAGTTTGATTATACTGAAAAGTGGGAGTTGATTAATACACTAAATGAGTGTAATCAGCCATCATTTCTCAGTATATCAACTATCACTTTTAAGCAAGGGTGTAAATGACGCTTGACAGTTAGCGGACGGTCGAGTACTTTCAAGCGCTAAGACCGTCTAGGCGGCGCCAAGGTTTTTTAATATATTTACAATTATTTTAAAAATTTCTACTAATATTAATTTTTTCTAATAAAAATGTACATTTCACAATAAATTATAAACTTAAAACATAATTAATAGTTTAATACCCAAATGCATTTTTCACAAAATACAACAAGTCCACAAAATACAAGTCCTCTTCTCTCTCTGTTTTCCCCCTTTCTTTATCTTCTTGTTTCTTTCAATTTTTTTTTAGTTTAGTAGTGTTCATTAATTACTTATTAGTATTATTTTAGTTATTAGTTTATTTATTGTTCAAATTTAAAATAGTACATAACTAAAAAAAACCGCCATAATTCCGTCAAAACCGCCATATTCTTGTTGCCGCCGAGGCCGCCTAGGCATCGACAAATGCACTCTCCGCCTTTTTGCACGGTCTAGGTCTAGGCGTCGGCGGCTGGGTGCCGCCAAACTCCTAGACGACCGCCATTTACATCCATATTTTTAAGTATAATCAAATTTAATTTTTCAATATAAAAAATCTCAAATTGTTGAATGAGCGCACACGCGCCACGAAACATACTTGCTCAAAATAATAAAACCTTGGCAAAGAATTTCAAGTTATTTGCAATTTTATCAAACTTAATTAACACATATACGTGTATATGTGTTACTTTCATTAACAAGTTGAGTTGTGAAATAAAAGCTATAGGTGCGAGTGCGAGTGCGAGTGCAAGTTGAAACCTCTCATCTACACTCACTCACACCCATAACAAATCTTTCATCAAATTCCCACACACATAACCATGGAAGAAGAAAAGCATTTGAACTCAACAACCTACCTCAAAAGCGACGAAGAATATACCACCAATAACCACACCAGCAAATGCCCTGTTTATGTTCTCCTGGCCCTCGTTTTACACAGCATCGCCTTCTTGGTGTTCGGCCTCGTCGTCCTCCGCCTCACCGCTCCATCTCTCAGGCTATCAAACGTCGTCGTAAAGGACCTGCGCTACGGATCGGCGTCCATCAACATCACTATGGTCGCCCAGCTCCGACTGCACAACTCCAATTTCGCGCGATTCGATTTCCACGGCGGAAGCACCACTCTGCTTTACGAAAACGCGACGATCGGGGCGGCGGACATCTCCGACTGTGGCGTTGGGAGAAGGCAGAAGAGAAACATTAATGCGACGGTGGCGGCGGGGATTTGGGGGAATTTTAGCAGAGGTATTGTTGAATTGGGTATGGTGAGATTGACGAGTTTGGCAGAGATGAGGGGTGAATTGCGTGTTGTGAAGGTTGTACATCGGTACAGGACTGCTGTCATGAATTGTACCATGGATTTGAATCTGACCAGCCAAACAGTCCAGCATTTATCTTGTTGATCAGGGATTTTTCTTTTTTCTTTTTTTGGGGGATCGACTAGTTTTAATTAGATTTGCATGGTATATATTGGTATGTGGATATGCAGTTGGAATTTTGGTAAGTCTGATTTACTTCCTATTGATGTAAAATATATATTTCTTATGTGGCAATATTTCTTGTTTCACAAAATCCAGTGCTAGAGCTAGATTGCTAGCTGGTTGAAATTGAAAGGAAAGATTTTTTTTTTTTCAGGAGTAGTTTCAATGGAATGATAAAAATCTTTGGTTCGTGAGTGTTACGTGTTGTGTAGGGGTTGATAAAATAATCTGTACCATAGTCGGCCTGCCCTGACCTGCTCCATTTGGGACAATCCCGCCCCGCTCTATCTTAAAAATGGGGCAGTCCCGTCCCGTCCCGTCCCGTCCCGTCCTGTGCATGAAACAGGGCAGGCATGTGTTTACATTTTTATTGTCTCGCCCGGCCCCATCCCATCCTGCCCCGTAGTATATAATATATAACATTTTATAATATATAAAATAAAACTAATATTCTACATTTATAATATACTCCATCCGTCCCAAAAGACATTGCGGTGTCTTTTGGGCACGCGGTTTAAAAAAATGTATAATAAGTATATTTTTATGAATATTATGTGTGTGTTGTGAGAGTAGAGTTTAATAAATGATTTCCACTTTTAGGCATGCAAACTTTTTGTGGGACAGACCAAAATAGAAAATATGCAATGTCTTTTGGGACGGAGGGAGTATCAAGTAATTTTATAATTATATTATTTATTTATTATAACTTTAATCTAAAATAACTTTAAAATTATTTTTGTTGAATTTTTATAAATTTATTGCATTAATTTTATTTTAAAATAATTTTTTATTTACCTAAAATATATATTATATTATATTTTAGTATAAAACTATATATAACATGGGGCAGGGCGGGACAGATCTGCCCCGCAGTGGGGCATGGGGCAGGGCGGGGCGGTGGGCAGAGGCGAGGGGCAGACATGGGTTCTTAGATACTCGTCCTGCCCGATCCCATTGTCATCCCTAGTGTTGTGGTCCTTCATTTTTTTAATTATTATTCTCTCCGTTCCCGAACTACTTTCATAATAGTTTTGGGCACGCGAACCAAAAAAAAGTAAGTATATGAGTGTAAGTTAAATAATAAAATAAGAAAAAACGCATTTTATTAATTTTTATGAGTGTAAAAAATTTTCTTTTTAGATATGAGAAAGAAAGAGTTGTGACATTCAAATAAAAAAAATGTGAAAGTAGTTTTGAGATGAATGAAGTTTTTTTTTTTTTTTTTTATGGCTAACCCCTCAAAAAATGTGACTTGTAAAGTGGAAAATATTTATTTTATGAAAGAAAAAGGGAGTACTACTACTACAATCAGATATGTACGCGGGTTTTCGAAAACAAGGTTTATCACGTAAAGTTCATGTGTATATTTATCTTAATTACCACTTTATTTTAAATAATTTTACAACGAATTTATTTTATGCTTGATTTAGAGACATCATTTTATATTATAACAGTTCATTCTTTAAAATTAAATAAGCATAAAAAGTGGATAAAATAGACGAAAAGACTGAACAACATAAAATTTTATCTTACATAAATAGGGAATTAATTTGTATGCGAGATAGGGAAAACATAGGCCATCCTATTTATTGCAAAGAGAAGCGCAGGGGCCACGTCTAATTGTGTCCAACGAAGATAGAAAGAGTTTTATTTTGGGTGATTTATAAAGAGTTTTTTATTTTGTGCGATTTACATATAGTTTTATTTTGATTTTTCAATTTTTTTAATAGAATTAATTTATAATATTTAAATAAATAAATAAATAATTTTTTATGAAAGAATATTAATTAATTTAAGTGAATAAAATTATAAAAATATATATAATGAATGAATAGCAATATCACAAAATAAAATTGAGGTGGAAGAAATACAAATAATTGAAAGAGATCAAATAATGATTAATCATCATATGGTCCATGAAGACCATGGCGCATTGTATTCCTCGAACCCAAAAAGAAAAAAAATAAAAATAAGAATCACGAAAATCAATGACTTTTTTTTTAGTTGGTCAAAGTTTTCAATATCGTATTTACAGAAGAAAAATATATATGAGTTCGTCTAACTAATAAGGGAAAATATACATTTTTGTCCTATAAGTTTCGTTGACTTTGATTTTCGTCCTCTTAAGTTTTGAATTTTTGTTTTCGTCCTTTAACTTACAAAAAATTATGATTTTCGTCCTTTTAAGTTTCAAATTTTTGTTTTCGTCCTTTAACTTACCAAAAATTATGGTTTTCGTCCTCCAACAGCCTGTAACCAGTCACACAACCGTTAATACACATGTAGATTAATTTTTTCTATTTTTTAAGCGAAATGCTGACATGGGGGTATTTAGAGGGAATTAGGTCTTGATGGAAAAATATAGGATTAACCGTAAATTCTCTCCCAAATCAAAACCCTAGTCGATCAAATCTAGGCATAGGGGCTTGAGAGAATTAGGGAAAAAAAGGAACAAAGATCCTCAAATCAAAACATCCAAAAACCTAAATTCTTTTGAGCTCATACTCACTGTACGGAAAGGAAGAGGGATGTCTTCAAGAAATTCGTATGAAACAACGAGTTTCGAACGCAATATTAAGTGTCATTATGGTTTCGTTGCACGGTTTGTACATCATATTCAAAAATGAATCCGGACAGAAGATTCTATGGATGTAAGTATTGGACAGTATTTGAGAGAGAATTTACGGTTAAAAGTGTATTTTGTCAAGACCTAATTCCATTCAAATACCCCCACGTTAGTATTTTGTTTAAAAAATGGATCCACGTGTGTATTACCGGTTGTATGATTGATTATAGGCGGTTGAAGGACGAAAACCATAATTTTTGGTAAGTTAAAGGACAAAAATAAAAATTCAAAACTTAAGAGGACGAAAACCATAATTTTTGGTAAGTTAAAGAACGAAAACAAAAATTCAAAACTTAAGAGGACAAAAACCAAAGTCAACGAAACTTATAGGACAAAAATGTGTATTTTCCCAACTAATAAAACATAATACATTTGTAAATTTGGTAATACTTATTTTTAATATAAAAAATTATAAAAGTACGACGTTTCATAGCAAATACGGCTCGACCCCATCATCATGTTCGTCAGTTCGTGCGTGTTTTTAACAGAAATACCAACATGACGTAATCACAAAAACATACAGTTTCTAATTTTAAAGATATGCTACGTTGTTAAACGACCTATCATAATAATAATTTTAACTTGTTATGAAAGAAATGAATGCCCTTTCAAAATAAAAGAGAATGTCAAAGTGTGTTGAATGATCATTAATGTTACAAGAGTATTACATGCAATGATGGAGAGCAATGATGGACGACTCTTTATGTACATGCAATGATAGAGGACAATGATGGAGGACTTTTAATGTACATTTAGTTATCCTCTTAAATTCTCGTTATGTATATTCATGCATGAGCTCCCTATAAATAGAGGTCATGACACTTATTGTTATACACACACAAGAAGTTGAATAAAATAATTTTCCCTACATATTGTCTTCTCTATATTGTTTTTCTATAGTGTTTATTTTCATATTAGTTTTATAACACGTTATCAGCATGAGTCTTTACCTTGAGCTTAATTGAAGATAATCGGGCAAGTTCAAATATCATACACAATTCTTGAGGTAATATTTTTTCCTTTTGTCAATTTTATTTATTATAGCTAACCTTACAAAGTTGGAAGTTACACCTCTTGATATCACCGGAAAGAATTATCTTTCATGGATTCTTGATTTCAAAATTCATCTTGAGGCAATAAGTCTTGGTGAAATAATTGTGAAAAATAATAAGGCTTCCAACCAAGACTGTGTCAAAGCAATGATTTTCCTTCGTCATTATTTGGATGATGGATTAAAAACATAATATGTAACTGTGAAAGATCCACTTGAATTGTGGGAAAATCTAAAAGAGAGATACGACCACCTGAAGATGGTCGTCCTTCCAAAGGCCCGATATGATTGGCTCCACCTACGACTTCAACATTTTAAAACTGTGAATGAATATAATTCGGCCATGTTTAAAATTACTTCTCAGTTAAAGTTGTATGGAGAAAATATTACTGATGAAGATATGCTTGAAAAGACATTTTATACCTTTCATGTCTCGAACTTGCTCCCGCAGTAGCAATACCGAGAAAAGGATTTAAAAAATATTCTGAATTAATTACATGTCTTTTGTTGGCCGAGCAAAATAATGATTTGTTATTGAAAAATCATGAATCCCGACCCACTGGTTCTAGTCCATTCCCTGAAGCGAATGCGACTCAATCTCCAAAATTTTGAACGTGCTCGTGGACGAGGGCGTAGAGGAAGTCGTGGGCGTGGTTATATTTGTGGACGGGGTCGTGGTAGATACACCTCGTATAATAATAACAACCACGAAAAGAAACAAAAAGTTTTCCAGAAGAGAGACCATGAAAAAGAAAAACATATGAAGAAAAATGATGTCATGACTCATTTTGATGTATCTGATTTCTTTGAAGATACAAAATAGTTAAGCGAATGAATGCCAAACTTCTTGGATTAAATAATGATGGTGATATATGTTTAATTGATAGTGCTACTATGCACACTATATTAAAAAAATAGTAAATATTTTTCTCATTTAGAAAAGTGAGAGACAAGTGTTAATACTATCAGTGATAGTGCAAATTTAATTGATGGCTCCGGAAGAGCCACTATATTTCTCCTTGGGGGAACCAAACTTGTCATAAATAATACACTACAATCTCCTAAGTCTCGAAGAAATTTGTTAAATTTTAAAGATATCCATAAAAATGGGTATCGTATCGAGATTGTAGATGAGGAAGATGTTAAATGCTTATTAATTATAAAAATTATTTTCTGGAAAAAATGATGTGTGTATTCACTTTCTTCTGGACTATATTATAGTAAAATAAGTCCGGTAGAATTACATCACCTAATAGACCAGAAGTCTATTAACCAAATGATTTCATGATTTGGCATGATCGCCTTAGACACCCTGATTCCATCATGATGGGGCGAATAATTGAAAATTCACATGGTCATTTATTGTAAAATAAAAGGGTGTAAAATTCAAATGAATTCTCATATGTTGCATGCTCACAAGGGAAGCTAATTACTAAATTTTCACCCGCTTAAGTGGGAATTGAAACACCTGCATTTTCTAGTTCGAATTCAAGTTGATATTTGTGGGCCTGAAGATCCACAATGCGGACCATTTCGATATTTTATGGTACTAATTGATGCATAAAGAGATGGTCACATTATCCTCTCGCAATCTGGCATTTGTGAGATTACTTGTTCAGATAATTAAATTACGAACACAATTTCTAGATCATCGTCTAGACAATGCAGGTGAATATTGTAAAATTTCAACTTAGTTACTACGTAAAGGGGCATGAAATTTAAATATAGTTATTCTAATTCAAGTTCGTCCTACTGCATATATTACTACTCCCTGTTGCAACTAGTGCGTTGAAAATAAAAATAATTTCTCATCTACATATATTTAAGTATGCAGTATATGTATGACCACCACATATAGCGGCCTAGATGGTCGACTGCACTTTTAATAAAGTGTCAATTCTCGGCATTAGGGGGAGATAAGAATCCAAGATTAAGAAAATGCCGATAATTTTCCTTGAAGGAAAAAGACTCAACCACTACTCAAATTGAACTAGAAGTTCAAAGAAAAATAAACTTGCAATAATTAGCAAGTAATCTACCAGATGCATTAACAAATGCATTACTGATAAAGAATTGACTATAAATAGTTGAGGTACCAATGAAATCAAATAATATTGATGCCCCTATACGCCAGAAGCGTAATGGACCTCTTTACACGAAAAATATAAATCCATGGTAAATAAAAGCTCTAATAAAATATTCAGTCGCTCTTGAAATCTCCTGAAGAGATTCGTCCTGAAGATGAGAATCCTAGTAAAAATGCACGTGCATAAGCAAATATAATACTAGGATTGTGGAACACCCAAATCAAAATATTTTGGGAATGATAAGGATCTGTTTGACATGAATTTTATAAATAAATACTGGAGATAGAAATATCATTGTTGTCGACAACTTATTCATACCCGCAATTACTCTTTCTAAAATCTGGATCCAGTACCTAAATTGGGTGCCTGAAGCACTTTGATTTTGGGTGCAATAGAAAGAAGTAAATGTGGTAGAGCTAAACTCGTTAAACGAATAAAAAGTATTTAGTTTCACCGTACATACACCTGAAGTGTTATTCCTATTGAATATAAGTATTTGTACGAGGACTAAATATGAATAAGGTGGTGAGCGAGATAATTACCTTAAGGGTTTTCACAGAGACCCGATATTGATTTTGATACTTCTATATATTATGAACAAAATAAAGTTCCGCTATAAAATATTCCTGGCAGTTTAATTGATTTTGAAAATGCAGTTGATGGACATTGTAAATCTTGATTTATACGGATTAATATATACGTACATGAAAATCCTTGAGTGATTTTAAATGAAGTTTGAATCAGGGGGAGAATTAATGAACTAAGAAATATGTACTCTTTTTCCTTACTTGGGTTTTTGTCCCAATGGGTTTTCCCTAGTAAGGTTTTAACGAGGCATATTAGTTGTAACAACGGACATTCAAGGGGGAGTGTTATGAAAGAAATGAATGCCCTTGCAACTAAAAGAGAATGTCAAAGTGTGTTGAATGACTATTGATGTTACAAGAGTATTACATGCAATGATGGAGAGCAATGATGGGGGACTCTTTATGTACATGCAATGATAGAGGGCAATGATATATATTCATGCATGAGCTCCCTATAAATAGAGGTCATGACACTTATTGTTATACACACACAAGAAGTTGAATAAAATAATTCTCCCTACATATTGTCTTTTCTATATTGTTTTTCTATAGTGTTTATTTTCATATTAGTTTTATAACATAACTTGAATTACTATAATACAATTCTTGTTTTAAGGATTAGTCTTGTATCCACCAGTTACACAATGTAACTCAAGTTCATTTTTTAAAAGTTACACATCTTATTACACAAGAGACTTACTATTATTTTAATTGGATATAAAGCTCATTTAATTTTGCTAAATTTATAACTTCTTCCCAGACTCAGAATAAATAGGCAATTGTCGCGCCTAGGGGGAGTTGAACACGCGACCTCTGGGCATCTCAAAGGTGGCATGTTCCACTCGGACTATGTATTTATTTCGTTTATTTTACGCAACTAATTATATATTACTTCAAATTAACTCCAATTTTTTTTAAAATACATCTAATTAATTTTTTATACTTCTAAATTATTTATATATATATATATATAATAATATATATATCTTTTTCAATTCAAATTTTTATTTTTATAAATTTAATATTTGACATTACTTAAATTTTTTAATTTTTTCGTTTTTATGCAATTAATTGTATATAATTCCAAATTGAGTCACGTTTTTTTTCAAATTAATTCCTTTTTTTTAATTTGTTTATATATATATATATATTAAATCACCTTTTTTTTATATAATCAAATTAATAAATTTTGTTTCTAATTTTTTTTATAATTCATCCAATTCATTCTTTAAAGTTGATCAAATTATATATTGTTGGTCCCAAATAGGCAAAGACAGGTGTATGGTGGGGGGGGGGGGGGGGAAAAACAGTAAATAAAAAATTTTCAAAAATCAGTTTATAGTAGACTTGTTAAAAACACAGGCCACTTATAAAGTATCAGTGGACTTGAAGGTCGCCTGACAAGTAGCCTGAGGATCTGATCAGTTTGAGTTGTGCAGCGGATTATTTGTAAAACACTTGAAGTTATTTAACTCAAACAAAAGCACAGGAGACACATGGATTTATAGTGGTTCGGAGTTAAACTCTTCCACATCCACTTTTCCTGATTTAACAGGAGAATTCCTTAACCACAGGAATTCCTTGTTTTAGAGTGCCAAGGTGCACTGATCAAGAATAACTCCTCTTGATCAAAAGGATTTTCACTGAGTCCCAGTCCTCTCAGATTTCAGACTGAGACACTCCTCATCTTACTTTCTTACCACTCACAACCTTGAACCTTACTTGGTTTAAGGGTTTGAGTCTTTCCAACTAAGGTTGAGATAACCCTTTACAATGATGAACAATATCTAGATTGAGTTATCTCAGTAGGCTTCTAAGATATTACAGTGTAAGCCTAAATACAAGAATGAATTCTAAGCAGTGTAAGCACTTGGGAAACTAGAGTGATTTCGAGTGCTTGAGTGTATGAGCTTTTCAGATTATCAGTTGAGCTTGTTAGTTTCCCGTACTTGGCTTCTTCTTCAACTCTTGTATTTATAGACTTAAATTTGAAAGACTATCTGTTGGAGAGATATTTTCAAATTTAAGCTATTTTGGTGTACCAATGTTCTTCAAGATTTTCCTCAGATTTTGGATGGTCAAATCTGTGAAAATGTAGCAGTCCAACGTTCTAAAGATCTTCTTCAGATTTTGGATGGTCAACTCCCAGGCATTAATGGTTGATGGCTCATTAAATGCCTGCTTAGAGTTAATGCAGTCGCCTTTGAAAACTGTACCATCCTACGTTGTTGGTTGCTTCTGAACTTGGTACTGACAGGACAGTCTTTGTTTCAGATCCGTACATAGGTGGCAGCTTGTCATTGGCCTGTCTTAATTTTTCATCAGTCCAGCCCTAACGGTTGCATTGAAGTCCTCTGTCTTTTCATCAGGTGACTTGGAACATTCTCTTTGCTGCATTTAACACTTCATTTATGTGTCTGCTGCTTCCTTCTTAAATGCTGAAGGCATTCAATGCATCAGGTTACTTTTCATCAGGGGAGTTCTTTCAGGCTGCTTGGACTTAGTCTTCTGGGGTGCATTTTCCAAAAAGTGGGTGTATCTACTAATTCTGCATCAGGCTAGTCTAAGATACATCAGGCCAGTCTTTATACATCAGACTAGTTTTTCAACAAAGTGGCCTGTTACTTTATAAATTGATTGTCTAAGTTTTTATCATAGCCTCTTAACACTTTGGGCTAGATTAATAT
>JAPKLY010000155.1:769720-864366 GCA_026898435.1 Prunella vulgaris | reverse complement strand
GCATTTTCCAAAAAGTGGGTGTATCTACTAATTCTGCATCAGGCTAGTCTAAGATACATCAGGCCAGTCTTTATACATCAGACTAGTTTTTCAACAAAGTGGCCTGTTACTTTATAAATTGATTGTCTAAGTTTTTATCATAGCCTCTTAACACTTTGGGCTAGATTAATATATCAGGGGAGTCTTTGGGATTTTATCAAAACATTTTACAAGTCATTTCCTAACAATTTCCCCCTTTTTGATAAGAACAAAGACTTATCCTGACTAGCCTATGTCAGAAGACTTTTACTTAGAAAAATTTTATTTTTCAGAAGTTCCCCTTGAGTATGTACCTGCAGGTCAGTTAAGCAGTTTATAGTAAAGTGCAAAGGCCCAACAGATAATGAGATATTATTTTGGGCTAAAAAAGGATGGAATTTTCATTAATAAGGACTTGGTTACAGTTTACAAAAGTTCAGACTACAACCAAGATACTTTCCTATCCCCGCATAAACAAAGAAAAATATCAAACACTTCTAGCTACTTCCTTCATCAGTTCCCTTGTCTCACAGACTCCCAAATGCTGGTTCCACTCCATATTGTGCAAACACCCTCTTCTTCAGTTCCATTTTTCTCTCCATCACCTCCTTGCTGTGTCTCCTCAGCCCCAGTTGGTCACAAACTTCCAGCCACTCATTGAGGATATCCTGCATCCTCACTTCTCCACTGGCATCCATAGGAGGCATAAAGAGTATAGGACCAGGGGCCTTGAAAGGATCACCTCCACTGTGCTCCTCCCATGAGTTCAGGATCCTAGGATACAGGGCAGTCCAGTTCTCCACCATCTTTTGATGAAAAACTTCATCAGCTTTTACCCCAGCAAACTCTTCTGTCACATAGAAGGAGTATACAAACTCCCTCTTGGCTTCCTCCCAGGAGTCATTAATCTCCTTAGGAACCCAAGGATCTATGTGAGGGTACCTTGCAATGGGCTCACTAGCCTGAGCCTGGCTTCTTCTTGCTTTTATCCTCTAGTAAGAGTTTCTGGGCTTCCTTGGTGGTGGGGGCTTCATCACTTGGCCACTTTCCATCAGCCGCCTCTTCTCTTCAGCTTTCTCCATGTTGTGTTCATCAAGAGACTTTCCTGAATTTACTACCTGGGCCAGGGGACTGAGTGATGGTGGCCTGAAAAGATCTTCAGTAGATTGGACCTTTTTAGGTGGACTGGGTGCAAGAGATGCAATAGGATTGAGATTTTCAATTGGAAGCTCCCTGACTTCCTCTTCCCCCTGATCAATCATGATCCTTCTTTTCTTAGTGGACTGAGTGCCTGATATAATTCCACTCCTCTGTTCACTCCTCTGCCACTTTTCCCTAAGTATCTGATCTTTTGCCTTGTACAATTTTATTTCTCTTCCAGCATCTGCCTTTCCCTTCTTTTTCTCACCAATAGTGGTCTGTTCCCCTTCTCTTACTAGGTGTCAATTTCCTGATTTACTCCTGCAACAACTTGCTCCGGATCAACCTTCTTTCCAATTGATAGGCCTCCCAGTGGCCTATCCTGTCTTTCTTCCCCCTTCTTGCTAACTCTCCTAGAGAGTTCAGCAAAAGCTAGTGAGTGCTTGGCTGTGTCTTGCTCCACAACCCTCAGGTTAGTGAGACAGTCCTCCGTTTCTTTATTCAGAGCCTTCAAACGAGAAGCAGCATTTACTCCAAAGTCAGTAAAAGGCTGCAACTTTTGTTCTATGATCAGGTTAGTGGCTGCCTGAGTGGGGAGAACTGAGAGTGCCTGCCTCACTTGCACTTCTATCTCTGCCTTCAGTGTCTCTTCTCTCTGTCTGATATACCCATCCATTTTCTCCATCAGGCCACCTGTCATTGCAGTGATGGTAGCCTGAATCAGTCTTTCTCTCTCCTCCAAGTTTTCTTGCCTGACTGCTATCAGGGCTTGTGCATGAGCCTGCCTCTCTTGCTCTACACTGGCCTTCAGGTCCTTGAGTTCTTGTGAAAGAAGCATCTCCATTCTGTCCACATTGCTTGACAGATTAGTGATAAGTGTTAAATTTGAATCTTGTACCTGATCCAAGTGTTCATCTAGGACAACAGTTTCAATGGACTGTTCCTCCATCAGAATTTCAAGATTTCCCATCTTATCAGTCAGGCTGGCCAACTCCTTTCCTTCAGACTTGGGCTCTGCAATAGCCTGAATAGCAGTCTGAATCACTCCTTCGATTTGGGCCACTGGTGTTTCCTCAGGGGAGGGCACTACTTCAGTCTGAGTTCCCTGTGACTCAGGTTGCTTCTCACTCTCCTGTCCCTCAGTGCCCTGAGTTGCATCAGCCTGAGTTATCTCCTGATCCATACTAGCCTGACCCTCCTCAGCAGGGTTGGCTCCCCCATCATCTCCATCATCTCCTTTGACATTAGTCGACTTTTTCTTGGGTCCTTCTAGTAGTCTGGCATCATCTAACTTTTTGGAAACAATTTTTCCAAACTCCCACTCCTGCAGTAGTACACTGACCCTTTTCACTTGAGCAAACTCAAGTACTTCATTTTCCTCCTTTCTCCAGTAATCTTCACCTTGTCCCTTGACAGCCTCCAAAAGCTCATACAAATATGCATCTTTGAGCTTAACAAGTAGCCTCACCCTCTCAAACGTCTCCTTGAGGGTGGGATAGGAGGTCAAGGCAGGGTATAGTTGCTCCAATTCATAGCAAGCCTCCTCCTTCAGAGAGTCCAAGTATGTGTACTGGACCTCCTCCTCATCAGCTACTTCCAGCGATGGCAAAGCTTCACTAGCCTGAGGGACAGTGGGTTGTTCTATGGCTACACTTTCAGGCTTTTGAGAGCCTTTAGTGGGGGTTTCAGTTGTTGTGGGTTCAGTGGATGTGATGTGGGCTACCTCAGTGGACTTTTGAGAGTCCTCTGAGGCTTCTTGTCCTCCTCTTTCCTCAGACTCCTCTGAGCTTTCTTCAGCAGACTCCTCTGATTCTTCCTCCTCATCAGCTTCCACTTCCTCCTGCCCTTCCTCAATTCCCTTGAGGGCAGTAGTGGCAAGTAAATGAATAGGGGACTTCGTCCCCTCATCCTCTTCCTCAGTAGACTTCTCAGCAGATGAGTGGGTGTTGGAAGTCTCAGAACTGCTGCTAATGGCCCTGCTTTCAATGAAATCCTTCTTCACCAATCTCTTCTTCTTCTCCATCTCCTCTTCCTTATGAGACTTCATCTTCTCACTAGGTTTTAAAGCCCTCTTCTTGAGATTCAAGGGTGGGCTTTCCTCCCCTGACCCTTCAGGGACATTAGCCTGTTCCCTTCTTGCTTCATCAATCTGTGCCACAACCTTCATTTTCTCCAGCAGCTTCTCAGAGTTAAACAAGATTTTGGCCTTGTTCCAAGATCTTGTATCAGGGAAATTGTACTTCAGATTTAGTGCCTCAATGATGAGAGACAATCTTGAGGCATAGCACAGCTTGTGCTCAATCAACAGCCTCCTTCTGACCTCCTTTATTTTGCTCTTCTCTTCCCTGAGGTTAGCGATGAAGAACTGATGCCAGTTGAACTTCACTATGTCAGTGGTGTCTATGATAGCTGCCATCAACCTGAGTTTTATCTTGCTCACTTGCTCAATGCTTCCTTGGTTGGCTAGGATGCATTTCCCAACAATCTCTGCTAGAACCTCAAATTCGGGTTTGAGGAGTTTCTTGTGGAAGGTTGTGACATACTGCGCCCTCTTCTTTGTAATGGTGTTTAAGAACTTTTCTTCCTCTCCAACCTTGTCAGTTGCTGGGTCCAAACCCTCGTTTGGCAGCCCAAAAATATCATGCAAATCCTCCTGCCTCAAGGTGAACTTGTGCCTTTTCATGACAGCCTCAATAACCTATCTTCCCTTCTTGTCTTGCTTCTTCTCACTCTTCTCCATCATGATGAAGGATCTGATGGATGTGATGCTTTTCTCCATGCCCACGAAGAATTCCAGCACCTGCCTGTCATAGCACTTTTCTGGACCTTTTGAGAGAAATCTATAGAGCCCAGCATGTCTCACAAGGTCAAGGGCTCTTCTGATATGGTAAATGTTAGGGTCAGAAAGGACTTTGGGATGGTTAAAGCACACGATGAGTTCATACCAGAATTTTTTACTGTTGGACAGTTCTTTGTAGTCAACAAAGATTTGAGACATTGTGTTTGAAGGACAAGGGGTGAGGTAGGTGTAAAGGGTAAGGAAGGAAAAAGTCTGGGAGGTTTGTAGGGTTGATAGTAATGAAATTGTATGTAAAAACTGCTAAGAGTGGAGGTTATTTATATTGACAATCAAGGGTGGAGATTGAACAAGAGGAATTTGATCTATGGTTGAGAGTGAGGTAATAATTTGGAAGATAAAGTGATTTAACTTCCCAAGTAATTTGTAATTATTACCAGATATGGAAAGTGAGTTGGATTAAGATCAATGGTTGGGATTGAAGGGGATGGCGGTTAAAAGTGGGGCTTTTCATGAGAGATAACTACTCGATATCATCTCCCGAGATTTTACTGCACACTTACTATCGCACTAACTGGGCCGTAGTCACAGTTACCAATAAAGTAACCGTCAGTCAGTAGTTGTCTCAGCGGAGTACTCAGTGGACTTTTGATCAGTCTAGTTAAAATCAGGGTAGTAGACTCTTCTAATGCTTAGACTACATCGGTGGACTTGGTTGGGTTGGTCCACTGATGTTTCTTGACTATTCCCCCTTGATCAGTGGCCTAAGATTTCACTCTAGGTCAAGTAGTCTGATTAGTTTCCTGACTCAGGGTCCAGTAGACCCAACTCCACTGATAGCTCATGAAACCTTGCTTCTGCCAAAGGTTTTGTGAGTATGTCTGTCCTTTGCTTATCAATGTGGATTTTTACAAGACACACATCCTTCTTCTCCACATGGTCTCTGATGAAGTGATGCCTGATATCCACATGCTTGCATCTTGTGTGAAGTACATGATTTTGTGATATAGCAATAGCACTATTGTTATCACAGAAGATGGGTACTTCACTGGCCTGTATGTTGTAATCAGTTAGTTGATGCCTTATCCATAAGATTTGGGCACATCAGCTTCTAGCAACCATGTATTCAGCTTCAGTGGTGCTTGTTGCTACTGAACTCTGCTTCTTTGAGAACCAAGATATCAATTTATTTCCAAGAAATTGACAAGTCCCAGTTGATAGGGAGTAAATATGCCAGATCCCAGAGGTCACTAGAAAAAGAAGAAATCCCTCTAGGAAAAGTAAACTTGATGTATTAACACTAAGTTCTCAAGGTGTTGGGAATTCTTGGTATACAAGCTGGGAATGAAATGTTCCCAAAGTAAAGAATGGAGGTAAGCTCTGCCTTCTGAATTCATTCCTCTGCCAGAGGGCAGAGGATCCCGCTGACAACGAAGAGTTATCCTGTGAAGGAGAAAACTTCTTCTCTTACTTCTCACCTCTAACCTCTGGGAGGTTGACTTACCTGGTACTTGAAGTTGAGATGGCAGGGAAGAAAAGAAACCCTATCGCTATCATTGGAACCTAGGATATAGGTGTAGGTAACCAACTGAATTAGCATGAGGGAATATTCTTATACTAATTACCAATTAGAAGGCGCCACGTGTTGTACTATCTGCAATTTCCTTATGAATTGCTCCATTACCATTATCCGGCTGTTGGTAGTGGTCCCAAAGCAGAGACAAAGACCAAAATACCCTCCTATTGAGTGAGAGGGTATAAATAACTCTTTTCACACTTTCTTGGTTTTCAAGACACATTTTACACATACTTTCACATAATATCTCACACACACAAAATAATTCATATCTTGGGGGCTGACTTGATCGTCGGAGGGTCGACGTCGGAGCCCTCTCCGGCCTGACTTTGTGCAGATTATCGGAGGAAGGAGTGCAGCAGTGGAAGATCCATCAATATCCAGAGAGCAGAGAACCAGTTTCTTGCTGAAGCATTGGGAAAAAGGTAATATTTCTTTGATCTTTTCATTGTTTGATTTCGTTGTTGAGTTGGGTATTTTTTGACCCGATCAACTGGCGCCGTCTGTGGGAAAATGTTTATGAGTTAAGACGTGAGTTTTGTATTAAGCGGAAATTTGTTTCAAGGTGTTCTATCTTCTTGGATCGGAATGATCCCAGTAGCTTAAGTCGAGTTCTGGCATATTAGTCCCTTAATATTGTTAGGAAATATGATTACAATGCCCTTGATGTGTATGTTATGAAGATATGATAAGATTTGAACACTGAATGAAAATGGTGAGGATCCCAATAAAAACATATGTAGCCGTTGGGAGATGAAGGAAACCGTTATCACTATTTTAGTATATAAAAACAAACTTCTCGAAAAAAGGACTTTTGTGGTACATGTGTGTTTATTTGAGCAGTTTAAAGCAAAAAAGTGTCATATTATTGTATCATATTTCCTCAATATTTGTGACTAATGAAACTGAGGATGACAGAAATGGCTGACCCAAACCCCCGGAATTTGGGGACAGAGTTCGAGGCTGTGGCCAACACTCCTGCGAGTGTGGAGATACCAGTAGTCACAGCTCAGAGCACACCCGCACTGCCAGGGAATGAACAACCAGGCAGCTCTAATGTGATCACCCTGACAGCGGATAGCCTTAAATCTTTGATTCAAACGGCTGTGAATCAAGCCTTGACGAATCAGGCTGCAGAAGTCATAGGGCAGAAAGAAACTCCTGTTTTGAATACTGAAACTCCCCTAGCAGGGGGGAGGAGAGAAAATTGGGCCACAGGCGGGGGTACCGATCGAGCCCCTGACTAAGACCCAAAGTGGACCCAAACCTAGGGCCTGGAACGTGCCCAACATATTACCTCATCCAATGGGAGACGTCCCGGAGTATGGGAATGTGCGAACTAAATTTGGCAGAGCATCTGCTGCAGGGGTACTGTGAGAGACGACAGACCAGATAACAAAACTAATATGGGAGAGACTAGAGACTCTCGGTTGGTCAATTATGCAGATGATTCTGAAGAGGTAGTTGAATCTACTGCACTAGCTACTACTAATCGGGTGATAGCTTCTCTGAAATGAGAAATGGAAGTGATTAAGAAATAGTATGAAAAGGTTACAAAGACCAGGGGGTGTCAGGGGGGATTTCCCCTAACAGATGAGATTCTTCGTGACCCTCTGCCCCCTGGATTTAAGGCTCTGAAATATGAGTATGATGGAACTTCGGATCCGCAGGATCATTTGCTAAGGTTTGAAAATGGGGCGCTGTTGCATCAGTACTCAGAGGGAGTAAAATGTCGGGTGTTTCTCACCACTCTCACCAAGTCTACTCAGAAGTAGTTTAGTCAGCTGCCTGCTGGTTTAGTTCACTCTTTCACGGAGCTCAGTGATCTGTTTTTGCATCAGTTTGCAAGTGCCAGAAAAATAGCGAAGACCTCCTTGTATTTGCTTAGTTTGAAACAAAAACCTCAAGAAAGTCTCAGGGCGTATATTACACGCTTCAATGAAGCCACGCTTGAGGTGCCCTCTGTCTCCGATGAGGTTAGAACTAACGCCTTAGCGCAAGGATTATTGGATGGAGATTTCTTCAAGTCATTAGCCAAGAGACACCCTGCATCCTTTGATGAGTTGCAAGTCAGAGCCGATAAGTACATAAATTTAGAAGAGGCGAGAAGCTTGAAGAAAGAGGAGAGAGGATCAGAAAAAAGGAAGGAGCCAGAAAAGAAGAGAGGAGGGTCTGAGAAACATAAGAGTGAGAAGGAGAAGTCCCACCAGGAAAGGTTTGATGCTTATACCCCTTTGACATTGCAACCTGCTGAGATGTTAGAGATAACAACAAATATCCCTGGGTTCAAATTTCCCGCTTCTGCTAGAAGAGGTCCGAAGAACCCTAGGTCAGAGCACTATTGTCGGTATCATAATGATTTTGGTCACGAGACCAATGAATGCAGGCATTTGAAGGATGCTATTGAAAGATTGATTAGGGAAGGCCATTTGGTTGACTTTGTGAAGAGAGAAAGGGACAGATATGGAGGAAAGAGGAAAGAATCCGAAGATAAGGGGAAGGAACTAATAGAAACACCAAGGAAGGATGGGTCAAACCAGAGGAGAGGATTCATCCAGATGATAGTGGGTGGACCAGAGGACGGTGATTCAAATAGAGCCAGGAAGGCATCTTTTAGAGAAGGAAAACTCTGGGAGGATGGGAATGTCCATCAAGTAAGGATGGAGGAGGATACACATATGATTAAGTTCGGGGCAGAGGATGAGATCACAGGTCAGAGGCCACATAACAATGCCCTGGTGATAACACAGAGATAGGTGGGTACAGAATAGTTAGAGTGTTCGTAGACACTGGGAGTTCGGCTGATATTATGTTTCGAGAATGCATTGAAAAGATGAATTTGAATGTAGAGCTCAAGCCAGTGGATACTGCCCTCTTCGGTTTCACAGGAGGGGCAATACATCCCAGAGGTCAGGTGTCATTGCAGGTCAGATTGGGAAAGCTACCTTTGTTCAGTGTAAAGATGGTTAATTTCTTAATAGTGGATGCACCATTGGCATATAACGTCATATTAGGAAGGCCATCCTTGAACTTGTTCAGAGCAGTGGTATCTACCTATTATTTGAAGCTAAAAATTTCCAGTGGGAGTAGAGGTAGCAGAGATCTGCGGAGATCAGTTATGCTCCAGAAAGTGCTATATTGATACGGTGAAGGAAGTAGTTAAAGGCTTGGGGCAGGCGAATAGAGGAGAAGACCCCCATGAAAAAAGATTAAAACTAGAGGAAATGAAAAAAGAGAAGCCAGAGATGAGAGTGCGTCCCAAAGAGGAGCTTATGCCAGTGGAGTTATTTCCCAATCAGTCGGGATTTACCACCTATGTTGGTACCCAAATGGAGCATAGAGTGTCGGAATCTGTTATTATGTGCTTAAGAAAAAATGCTGATCTCTTTGCCTTTAGGCCAGAGGAAGGATCACTTTAATTGTGGTGACGGACCAAGTAACTAATTTAGAAGTAGGAGCAATAGAGGCAGAGGCAGATTGGAGATCCCACATTGTTCATTACTTGCTGACAGGGCAGAAGCTAGAAGGTTATGAGAAGGTGAGAAAGGCAGTATATGCCGGATTTTACATGATAGGAGAGTTTCTTTACAAAAGATCATTTTCTCAACCATACTTGAGGTGTTTATCGGTAAGGGAGAGCAACTATGTGTTAAGAGAAGTACAAGAAGGATGTGGAGGATGTCATACAAGAGCTCGAGACGTGGCTCGAAGAGTGCTAAGGGCCGGGTACTTTTGGCCTACCATTTTGAGAGATGCAAAGGACCTGATACGAAGGTGTGACAGATGTCAGAGGCATGGTCCCTTGATTCATGTACCAGCCAGGGAACTGGGAGTGATGTATTCCCCTTGCCCCTTTGACAAGTGGGGAATAGATATAGTTGGGAAATTTCTCAAGGCACAGGGAGGAAATGCATTCTTAATAATGGCGGTTGACTATTTCAGTAAGTGGGCAGAAGCAGAAGCCGTGCAGAAGATAGATGAGGGAACAATGATCAGATTCCTATGGAGAAACATTTGTTGAAGATTTGGGGTGCCCAGAATCTTGATATCAGATAATGGAGCACAGTTCTTAGGGTCCAGAGTGAGGAAATGGTGGAGGAAATGGGAGTGCAACAGAGATGGGTATCAGTTGCTCACCCACAGGCCAATGGTCAGGTTGAGGTAACCAATAGAACCATTGTGAACGGAATCAAGACAAAACTTGAAGGAAGTAGAGAAAATTGGTCAGAGCAGTTGGACTCTGTCCTCTGGGCGTACCGAACTGGTTTCAAAATGGCCACGGGAGAAACTCCCTTTAATCTGGTGTATGGATCTTCTGTGGTTATTCCTGCAGAAATAGGAATCGAAAGCCATAGTGTGCAGATGTACGAGGAAGGCCAAAAGGCAAAATTGAGAAGGGAGAATCTGGATATGGTGGCAGAAGAAGGGAGATCGCACGACTTAGAGCTGAGAGGTATAAGGCGCAGATAAAGGCTGCGTACAATAAGAAGGTACGAGGACGAAAGCTGGAAAAAGGGACTTGGTACTAAGAAGAGCTGATGCACTAAAACCAACTGGGAAGCTGGAGCCTAATTGGGAGGGCCCATATGTGATCGCTGGAGTATTAAGAGGAGGAGCCTATAAGCTGCAGGATGAAGAAGGCAACAAGATGGCACGACCATGGAACATAGCGAACTTGAAATTTTTTTATGTTTGACTAGAAGCGAGAATAGAAATATTTAACAACTTTCAATCAAAAGACCATGCATATTATGTAAGCATGGAAGCATTTTATGAAATTCAATGTAAAGCTCCTGGGAATCGCGATTTGCAATCCCTAGAGACCTTATAAGAAAATTTTATCTTTTCAAGATAGAAAATTTTTTGAGGGGGAGGAGCACAAGTTTTTGCTCTCTGACCTTGAATAAGAAAATTTTATCTTTTTAAGATAGAAAATTTTTAGAGGGGGAGGAGCACAAGTTTTAGCTCTCTGACCTCTGAAAGTGTTGAATAAGAAAATTTTATCTTTTCAAGATAGAAAACTTTTTAGAGGGGGAGGAGCACAAGTTTTTGCTCTCTGACCTCTGAAAGTGTTGAATAAGAAAATTTGATCTCTTTAAGATAGAAAATTTTTAGAGGGGGAGGAGCACAAGTTTTTGCCCTCTGACCTCTGAAAGTGTTGAATAAGAAAATTTTATCTTTTCAAGATAGAAAATATTTTAGAGGGGGAGGAGCACAAGTTTTGCTCTCTGACCTCTGAAAGTGTTGAATAAGAAAATTCTATCTTTTCAAGATAGAAAATTTTTTAGAGGGGGAGGAGACGTACATATGAGCATAAATTAGAAGCGAGGTACGAAAAGAAAAACATCAACTATACAGAGCAAATAACAGTAAAGTAGGATAATACCATTGTCAAGAGAGCACAAACGCACTAAAATGATAAAAGGCACGCAGGCCTATAATAGAGGATAAGTGTTTACAAAAGATAGAAAAGAAGAGCATTAGTATTAAACTAAGCCTTGTCGCCATCGCCCATACCGGGCTCAGAAGAAGGGATGTAGGAGGTAGCAGCAGGATCGGAGCCAGAAGAACCGCAGAGGTCATAAAGCAGAGGACTAGCAGGAGGGAGAGCAGGATCAAAGGAGCCAGAGTTGGTCAACAAAAGGAAAGCCTTCCTCATCACTGGAAGAAACCAAGGGGCATCAACAGGAGCATCGGGGTCGCCCTTGAAGTATGGGGAAGGAGTGACATCCTCCTTGGTCCGAGAAATGTCAAGCTTTTCAGAAAAGCCCTTCTCTTGAGCCTGCTTAACTGCGGACTTAAAACCAAGGCGAATGAAATGGCTAGTATGAGGAGCCACATGCTCGAGGAATAGAGTACTGTGATGGTAAGCGTCCAGCAGACCCTCGTACATCTCCTTAAGAAAGCTTTGCCCAGCAGTAGTGTGAAGAATCATTTGACGGCAATAATCCACACCCCTATTAAAACCCTGAGCACCAGCCTCTGCTAATTGAGCCTTCAAGGCCGCCAGTTGAGCCTCTGTGCTCGCCAGTCTTCCCTCCAAACTCTGGATTTGGGCGTTCTTATCTGCATTATAGCTGCAAGCCTGAGTCAATTCACGAGCGGTCTTGAGAAGCTCCTGGTCCTTGAGGTCCAGTTCCTTGCGCAAAAGATCCACATCAGAGGACCCTTCACTGTCCAGGAGGTGAGCTTGAAAAGCCAAAAACTATACGCACAAGGGAAAACGTATAAGCCATCACGACAGAAACGAAAAGAAAGAAATGGAAAAGAAAAAATAGAATCATGAGTACCTCGGTCAGTTTCGTATACATGGCGGTACGAAGGCGATCAGAGGACAAGTCAGAGGGGTTGGCCGTGAAAATTGAAGGCTTGATTCCTTTGAAGAAACGAAGAACAGCTTCTTCCTCAGGGGCTGAGGGTGAATCAACAGCAGGAATTTTGGAGGAAACCTCTTCAGGGGCTTCAGTGCGAGAGGCTTGACGGGTCGACTGACGAGTGCGCTTGGCTGGGCCTTTAAGGGGAGCTGTGGAAGAAGAAGCCCTCATGCCTTTGCCTTTAAGCTTAACAACAGCTCCATCTTCTTTCTCCAGCTTCACAATGGAGGGAGCAGGAGCCAAAACAGTAGGAGGGACAGTATTAGCACCATCAGTGGCATCTTCGGGGTCAGTCTCTTTTGAACCTTCTAGTTGGGCTAAAGGAGCACCTCATCATCCTCCAACTAGAGGGCATTTTTCCAATCCATCTCTGCGAAACAAATGAGAGATCAGAACACTGCAACAAACTGAATAAAGACCACAACAAAGGAGTGAAGTGTATGTATATATATATATACCGTCAGGATCGGTAGGGAAGGACTTTTGGTTAATAAACCCAAAATGATACAGGGCATAGGTTTCACGCAGAAGCCCAAATATCCTAGGGTATCCATTCTTAGAAGCAACATGGTTCAAACGAATCATTATTCTCTGATCAGCTTGGGGAATCACCTCGTCAAGAGGTTTAGCAGCATGAGAGGATTTCGGGGCTTTATATTACCACCGCACAAGAAAAGGGCCAGTTACCAGAACGAGGAGTTACCACGAAATAATACTCCCGCTAATTACCATCAATGCTAGGGGGCTTACCCACAAAGTGTGCTAGGCCTTGACTTTTAGAGCTAAAGTAATAACACTCATCTCGTTTCTTAAGATCATGGTTGGCATGAAAAATTTCAGGGGTGGGATTCCCCCCATTCGCCTTTAAGATGAAATAAAAGGCGAGCAGAAGGCGAATCGAGGAAGGAATTATCTGATTCAAAGGGATTCGATACAAATTGCAAACGCCCGAGCGGAAGGGGTGCACAGGAAAGCGGAGACCCGTATGAAGCTGAGAAACCCAGAAGGCCAAAGAAGGAAAGGGAAGATGGTTGGGAAGTTCATCCTTAGTAGGGAGATCCACTAAGAAATCGGGGTGTGGCTCCAAAATATCCCTAATACTTTTTAAATCTTTCTGATTTAAATGGGTATGATGTGACACATCATTCCATCGGAAGCTGTTTTTCTCCGGAATAGCTTTATGAGGACGAACGGAAAGAAGAGTAGAATCAGAAGACGGAACTGGAAGCCCTAGAACGGCTGAAGAAGAGTGATGAGAAGAGCGTGAGTGTGATAAATCTGCAGAGGAACTCTCCAGTCGAGAGTCGCCGGAAAGAAGGGAGGCCTTCGACATATCTTAAGTCGGTAGACCAAACCAAATTCCGACAAGGGGAAAAGAAAAAATGAAAAGTATCAAAATTAAGACATGCAGTGGATTGCAACCTGAAAAGAATAAGGAAAGGAAAAAGAGAGTACCTGTGCAGAGTCGATCGTCGGAAAAGACAGCGAAGGGAGGAGAGTATCTCTGGCAAGGGTAAAAATCTCCTCGGGAAAAACTGAAGAGAAAGGATGAGAATGGTAAGGATACTATTCCTTTGGGAAAGGTGAAATCGGAATTACCTTTATAGGGAGGGGTGAATAAGTATGAAGGGAAAGCAACCCTTCCGTAAGGACACGTGTATGAGGAGATATAACCCATCCGAAGGGGCGCTTCTTTTGAACGGTCCAGATATAAGGAGTGTAATCCAATAATTGGAAGGCGGGAATTCGCAAATCAAAAACCCACTGGGCAGTAGGAGCCAGTGCACAAAGGGTAATAATTTCTTATTCCATGAAAATGCCTTGCAGGCACATTTCCCATGGAATAGGGGGAGTAGTTGAGAGAGAGTAAATGTGCCAGATCCCAGAGGTCACTGAATAAAGAAGGAATCCCTCTGGGAAAAGTAAACTTGATGTATTAACACTAAGTTCTCAAGGTGTTAGGAATTCTTGGTATACAGGCTGGGAATGAAATATTCCCGAAGTAAAGAATGGAGGTAAGGTCTGCCTTTTGAATTCATTCCTCTGCCAGAGGGCAGAGGATCCCGCTGACAACGAAGAGTTATCCTGTGAAGGAGAAAACTTCTTCTCTTACTTCTTACCTCTGACCTCTGGGAGGTTGACTTACCTGGTACTTGAAGTTGAGATGGCAGGGAAGAAAAGAAACCCTGTCGCTATCATTGGAACCTAGGATATAGGTGTAGACAACCAACTGAATTAGCATGAGGGAATATTCTTGTACTAATTACCAATTAGAAGGCGCCACGTGTTGTACTATCTGCAATTTCCTTATGAATTGCTCCACTATCATTATCCGGCTGTTGTTAGTGGTCCCAAAGCAGAGACAAAGACCAAAATACCCTCCTATTGAGTGAGAGTGTATAAATAGCTCTTTTCACACTTTCTTGGTTTTCAAGACACATTTTACACATACTTTCACATAATATCTCACACACACGAAATAATTCATATCTTGGGGGCTGACTTGATCGTCGGAGGGTAAACGCCGGAGCCCTCTCCGGCCCGACTTTGTGCAGATTATCGGAGGAAGGAGTGTAGCAGTGGAAGATCCATCAATATCCAGAGAGCAGAGAATCAGTTTCTTGCTGAAGCATTGGGATAAAGGTAATATTTCTTTGATCTTTTCATTGTTTGATTTCGTTGTTGAGTTGGGTATTTTTTGACCCGATCACCAGTGGTTGACTTTCTGTCAATTTTGCAACCTCCATAGTCAGCATCAGAGTACCCTGTTAATTCAAAGTTATCATCAGAGGGGTACCAAAGTCCCATGTTTACAGCACCCTTGAGATATCTCAGAATCTTCTTTGTAGCTTCTAGGTGACTTTTCTTTTGACTAGCCTGATATCTTGCACAGACCTCTACTACATAAGTAATGTTAGGCCTGCTTGCAGTGAGGTATAGAAGAGATCCAATGATTCCTCTATAGGTAGTCTGATCCACAGCTTCTCCTTCTTCATCAGGTTCAAGCATTGTGTTTGTGTTCATAGGTACCCTGATACTTTGCTTGAGCTGCAACCAAATTTCTGAATTAGCTCCCTTGTGTACTTGGCTTGATTAATGAATATTCCTTCAGGGGACTGCCTGACTTGCAGTCCAAGGAAGAAATTCATCTCTCCCATCATGGACATCTCAAATTTTCTTTTCATGAGGTGTGAGAATCTTGTGCAAAGATCCTCATTCTGTGATCCAAATATGATATCATCCACATATATTTGGACCAAGAGTATGTCTTTTCCATGTGTGATTCTAAAGAATGTTCTGTCAACACTCCCCTTTGTGAAACCATGCTCCAAGAGGAACTGAGACAAAGTGTCATACAAGGCTCTTGGTGCTTGTTTCAGGCCATATATGGCTTTCCTGAGCTTGAAGACTTTGTTGCCTTCCTCAAAGCCAGGGGGTTGTTCCACATAGACTTCCTCATTTAGAACCCCATTGAGGAATGCACTTTTGACATCCATTTGGTAGACCTTGAACTTTTTGTGGGCAGCATAGGCAAGAAATAGTCTGATAGCTTCTAGTGCAAAGGTCTCATCATAATCAAATCCTTCAACTTGAGAGTATCCTTTGGCCACCAATCTTGCTTTGTTTCTGACAATCACATCATTTTCATCCTTCTTGTTCTTGAAGAACCACTTGGTTCCAATGATGTTAGCATGCTTTGGTCTTTTGACAAGCTCCCACACCTGATTCCTTGTGAACTGGTTGAGTTCTTCTTCCATGGCAATGATCCAGTTTGTATCCTTTAATGCTTCTTCAATGGTTTTGGGTTCCTGTGCTGAAAGAAAACAACAGAAGAGAACATTTTCTCCATGAAATCTTCTAGTCTTGACTCCTAGGTTAGAATCTCCTAGAATCTGACTGATTGGATGATCAATCAGCCAGTTTCTTTTGGATTGTCCTCTCTCAGTGGGGTTATCCTCAGTGGATACCTCTCCTACTGGAGTTGAGTCACTAGATTGGACAAATCTAAGGAATTCAGGGGATAGAGCAGAGGGAAGGAGTCCTGAGTCATTATTCAGGGTTGTTTATAAGTTCTCAGCACAGTCTATTCTGGTTTCCCTCTGAATATTATGCTCAGTGTCTGTCTCAGCTTGGCCAGCTACTTCATTGACAGTAGTTACCTGAGGAGCTGGGATTAGGCCATTCAGCTCATTTTCATCAGTGTTGATCTCCTCAGGCTGGTTTGACCCTTTGAGAACAGTCTTCTGACTCCTTTAATCCCAGGTTGTCCCATGTTGGTATGTATGCATTCACTTTCTTATAAGTGGGTTTGTCCAGGGTCAGATTAGTCATTTTATCAGTAATTTCCTTAGTAGCCTGATCTTTCCTGGACTCAAGAGTAGATTCGTCAAAGAACACATGGGGTGTTTCTTCCACAACAAGGGTTCTCAAGTTATATACTCTGAAGGCTCTACTGATTTGAGAATATCCAAGGAAGATTCCTTCATCAGCTTTGCTATCAAAGGTGTTCAGTTGACTTTTCCCATTGTTGGGAATGAAACACTTACAACCAAAGACATGAAAATAGGATACCTGATGTTTCCTAGCATTCCATAGCTCATAGGGGGTTTTGCCTTGTGTTTTAGTGAGCATGAATCTATTCTGAGTATAACAGGCTGTGTGTATGGCTTCAGCCCAGAACCTTTTGGGAATTTGTGCATCAGCAAGCATGGTTCTGGCAGCCTCTTTTAGTGTCATGTTTCTTCTTTCAGCTATCCCATTTTGTTGAGGGGTTCTAGCAGCTGATGTCTCATGGGATATACCTGACTTATTGTAAAAGTCAGTGATAATAAAATTTATAAACTCAGTACCTTTATCAGATCTTATCTTGATGATAGATAGACCATTTTCATTTGAAATTTTCTTGAGTAACTCAGGTAGCCAGAGTTGGGTATCCTTCTTGCTGGACATGAATATCACCCAAGTAAATCTTGAGAAGACATCCACCACCACCAGTGTGTATTTGCTTCCATTGATGCTGGCTGGTGTAACAGGTCCAAAAAGGTCCATGTGTAGAAGTTGAAGTATCCTGCTAGTGGAGGGAGTTATCTTGCTTTTGAATGAGGCTTTTATTTGCTTCCCTTCTTGGCACGCTTTGCAAATGTGGTCTTTATTGAACACCTCAT
This sequence comes from Prunella vulgaris, assembly GCA_026898435.1. Classification (NCBI taxonomy): domain Eukaryota; kingdom Viridiplantae; phylum Streptophyta; class Magnoliopsida; order Lamiales; family Lamiaceae; genus Prunella; species Prunella vulgaris. The sequence continues at coordinate 847,296 of JAPKLY010000155.1, read as the reverse complement.
TTGGTATCCCCTCTACTAGGCCCAACCCTGAGATTTTGTTGAGGGTCTTGAAATTTAGATGGTTGAGTCTTCTATGCCATAGCCAAGTCAGGTCACTTGAGCTTTTGGCCATGAGACATGTCTCTTTTGGGCATGATCTCCAATCTGCAAGATAAACATTTCCTTTCTTAGACCCTGTTAGTAGCACCTATGTATTTGATGTGTTTCTTACACAACACAGGTTACTTGAAAACTCAACATTATGTCCCTTATCACCGAATTGACTTATTGAAAGCAAGTTATGTTTTAGTCCACTGACATATGATACATTTGTTACCTGGACTGTCCCTATTATCAGGGTACCATAACCTTCTGTGATTCCTTTTGAGTTATCCCCAAAAGTGACCTGAGGACCCTTCTTATCCTTGTAGTTAGTCAGGAGACTTTGGTTGCCTGTCATGTGCCTTGAGCAACCACTATCCAGGTACCAGTCATTTTTAGAGTCCTCAACCTGCATAAAAATCAGTTCTTAGGTACCCATCTTGTGTTGGGTCCTATTTGGTTAGCTTTACCTTTAAGGATCCAAATCTGCCTAACAGTCCTGATTGCCTTGGACTGGCTGATTTTTCTCCCATAAACATCTACATAGACAGTAGACTCCCTAACCATCTTGGGAATTGACTGCCTATAAGTGTTAGTCCTTTGTGGGACAGGTGCCTTGTTGTTCCTCCTATTCCTAAAGGACTTTGGTGCAGCTGACCTTATGTGCTGTTGATAAGGGGGGATATAGATCCTCTCATAGGGCATATATGAGAGTGGTTCCCTGAAATGAACCCTTCTGTCAGCTCCCCTGAGAGAAAATTCAGGCCAGTTTGTCCTCTGCCTAGATTGTCTCCTTGGAGATGATCTAGGTTGAGGATATGTGGACTGAACATTACTCCACTTGTGTCTAGAGATTTTTCTTCTTTGGAATTGAATTTTTATGGAGTTTATTTTAGGAGGTGTATAGATTGTTCTAGTCTTTTCAGTGGACCTACTTGGCACTATCACCTTCACAATGGCTTCAGCAGGCCTTTTGCTCTTATCAAGAGTCCTTCTGGGATTCTCAGAGGACCTTACAAACACTCTCTCATTACTTCTTGTGGATGCAGTATTGAGAGGGCCTTCTAAGGATTTGCATGGGAAGAATCCTATCCAATGTCTGCTGTCTAAGCTATTTTGTAAACTTTGGATTTTCTCTATTGCAAGAGAAGGTTTATTTAGAGATTCTAGCTTTTTCAGCAGATGATCCTCGGATTCCTTCAGCAAGTTTACATTGCTGATGAGGGTTTTAATTTGAATGGCTAGCTCATTATTTTCACTAAATAGCCTGATCTGATCATTGGTCAGTCCCCTGATCAGCTCATTCTTTGCACTGACCTGACTCTTGAGTGTTTCCACTTCATTTGTCAGGGCAATGGTTTGGGAAGCTGAGGCAAGGTCTGTCTCAATTTCAGATTCAGCTAGCTTGTTATTTTCATTTGCTAGCATCCTGTTTTCTTCCTCAAGAGTGAGGTATGCCTCTTGCAGCCTGGAGAAGTTAACATCAATTGTTCTAAAGAGAGCTTAAGGTTGAGGTCTCCTGCTGACTCTGAGCTAGGCTCAGGTGAGTGTGCTATTGATTGACAAAGATGAGATTGTACCTCAGGTTCATCATTGGCCATGAGGCATAGATCATCATCACTGCTGTCAGTGAATATCTCCTCGGATGAGCTAGCAGCTTTCTCATCTTCAGCCACCATTGCTCTTCTTTCCAGTCTTCTGTCCCTCTTGGCCTGTCTCTCCTTCCTTTCCTTGGAGCTCAGCTGAGGGCAGTCATATTGGAAGTGGCCTGTCTTATTGCACTGGAAGCATCTCTTCTCATCATCTTCACCTTCTTCTTTGTCCTTTCTTCTGGATTCAGATTTTGAGGTGGATTCCTCACTCTTGTTATTTCTCCTGTACTCCTTTTCAGGTTCCTTTTCATTCCTGGGAGTGAACCTGGACTTCTTTTCCTTGCTGTCCTGATAATATCTTTTGTACTTGCCAAACCTTGAGTTCAGCTTCTAAAATCTTCTTGCTAGAAGGCTCATTTCTTCTTTCAGCTCAGCCTTGCTTTGAGATTTGCAGGGCCTGTTGGCCTTCTTGATCTTGGCTGGTTCACCTTCAGAACTGTTTTCCTTGAAGGCTACTCATTTCTCAGACGAGGAAGGATCTTTTGTAGCTCTTTTCCTATTGAGATCAAACTCATAGGCCTTGAGTTCTGAGAAAACTTGCTGCATAGACATGTTGGATAGATCTTTGGTGTTCTGCATCATCACTAAGTAGACATCCCACCTAGGTGAGAGTCCCCTGAGAATTTTGAGAGCAACCTCCCTCTTGGTGTAAACCTTACCAAGGGAGTTTATCTCATTCATAATGTCATTGAATCTGCCATCAAGCTGATCAATGGTCTCATTTGATTCCATTGAGAATTGTTTGTACTTTTGGACAGCCACTGACAATTTGTTTTCTTTTATTTTGTCAGTTCCCTCACACAAGAGAGCCAAAGTGTCCCATATCTCTTTTGCTGTTGTACAATTGACAACCCTTCCCATGACAGAGTCAGGGATGGTTGTGTATAATATGTTCATGAAAACAAAATTGAGATTATGTTTCTTTCTCTCATCAGCAGTGAAGTCATCTTCATCCTTAGGCAACTCTTCTCTAGGATCATTAATTTGAGCTTGTGTGATCCTAGGATTAGCAGACATAAAGACAAAGGGACCCCTTGTGATTACTCTGAGCATTTCATCATGCACACAGGCTAGGTGAACCCTCATCCTTATTTTCCAGAAATCATATCCTTCTACTGAAAACTGGGGTAGCTTGTGATGTGCAAGATGATTGAAAGGATTAGTTCCCATATTGGAGTCTGAGCTTCCAACTACATTGGTATGAGCTGCTCCTGTGGCAGTGTTCCCTGTATTGATTGATCCTTCTGCTTGTGTAGTCATGTTTAACAAGATAAACTTCAAGAAGAATTAGTCAGATCAGTTCAAGTGACCACTCAATGATAGATCAAGGCAGTAGTTCTATGAACCCCTGCTCTGATACCACTTGTTGGTCCCAATTAGGCAAAGACAGGTGTATGGGGGGGGGGAATACACCTGTAAGTACAAATTTTCAAAGATCAGTTTATAGTAGACTTGTTAAAAACACAGGCCACTTATAAAGTATCAGTGGACTTGAAGGTCGCCTGATAAGTAGCCTGAGGATCTGATCAGTTTGAGTTGTGCAGCGGATTATTTGTAAAACACTTGAAGTTATTTAACTCACACAAAAGCACATGAGACACAGGGATTTATAGTGGTTCGGAGTTAAACTCTCCCACATCCACTTTTCCTGATTTAACAGGAGAATTCCTTAACCACATGAATTCCTTGTTTTAGAGTGCTAAGGTGCACTGATCAAGAATAACTCCTCTTGATCTCTAGGATTTTCACTGAGTCCTAGTCCTCTCAGATTTCAGACTGAGACACTCCTCAGCTTACTTTCTTACCACTCACAACCTTGAACCTTACTTGGTTTAAGTGTTTGAGTCTTTCCAACTAAGGTTAAGATAACCCTTTACAATGATGAACAATATCTAGATTGGGTTATCTCAGTAGGCTTCTAAGATATTACAGTGTAAGTCTAAATACAAGAATGAATTCTAAGCAGTGTAAGCACTTGGGAAACTAGAGTGATTTTGAGTGCTTGAGTGTATGAGCTTTTCAGATTATTAGTTGAGCTTGTTAGTTTTCCGTACTTGGCTTCTTCTTCAACTCTTGTATTTATAGACTTAAATTTGAAAGACTATCCGTTGGAGAGATAGTTTCAAATTTAAGCTATTTTGGTGTACCAACGTTCTTCAAGATTTTCCTCAGATTTTAGATGGTCAAATCTGTGAAAATGTAGCAGTCCAATGTTCTAAAGATCTTCTTCAGATTTTGGATGGTCAACTCCCAGGCATTAATGGTTGATGGCTCATTAAATGCCTGCTTAGAGTTAACGCAGTCACCTTTGAAAACTGTGCCATCCTAGGTTGTTGGTTGCTTCTGAACTTGGTACTGACAGGACAGTCTTTGTGTCAGATCCGTACATAGGTGGCAGCTTCTCATTGGCCTGTCTTAATTGTTCCTCAGTCCAGTCCTAACAGTTGCATTGAAGTCCTCTGTCTTTTCATCAGGTAACTTGGAACATTCTCTTTGCTGCATTTAACACTTCATTTATGTGTCTGCTGCTTCCTTCTTAAATGCTGAAGGCATTAAATGCATCATGTTACTTTTCATCAGGGGAGTTCTTTCAGGCTGCTTGGACTTAGTCTTCTGGGGTGCATTTTCCAAAAAGTGGGTGTATCTACTAATTCTGCATCAGGCTAGACTAAGATACATCAGGCCAGTCTTTATACATCAGACTAGTTTTTCAACAAAGTGTCATGTTACTTTATAAATTGATTATCTAAGTTTTTATCATAGCCTCTTAACACTTTGGGCTAGATTAATATATCAGGGGAGTCTTTGGGATTTTATCAAAATATTTTACAAGTCATTTCCCAACATATATTAACAATTTTTATTGCATAAATTTAATATTCCACATTACTTACGATCATAACAAATAAAATTTTATACAAAACATAAAATTTGAAATAACAGAAATAATTTCATAGAACGTTATAATATTAAAAATAAAATTAGTTTTCAACAACAAACTAAAAAAACATAAAAATGCGTAAATAGTGTTCATCAATACAAAATAACCAAATACTACTGATCATCCTCTGAATTAAAGCCTCTCTCATCCGCATCCATACCATGATTCCCACTCGCACCCTCATTCCTACCCACACCCGGATCGAGACCAAACAAACCTTCCAGCGGATCAAAACCGACGTGGTCAGAAATCCTCGATAACCGCTCTTATAATTGATCATTACACTTCACTTGTTCGGTTAGCTCCCGGGTCAGGTGGACGACTTTGTTCTCTAGATCGACATTGGATTGAGAGCCGATCGAGTAGGATGCCGAAGACCGGAGCTGAGTCTGATGGACAGACTTGCTTTTACTGCCCAGTCCTAAGATATTCCCCTTTTTGCGAGGAGCCACCTGCAAATAGATCTCGTCCTCGTCAATAGGGGGAGGGGTAGAGTTATCAGGGTTGGGTGTCACTTAAGCCTCTTCGATGGCCGCTTTCAGCTTGTTCTGAAATTAAACAAAATAATATTATAATATTATATTAATTAATAGAACATTAATTAATAGAAAGATGAAAGACATTTTAGAACTAAATAATGAAATACTTACGTGAAGTTCGGTGGTGCGACCGTATGTGGACTCTCCAGTCTCCTGATTTACTGGGTGAGCAAAGCTGAGTTTCTCGAAGTGTTTGGCAGGCCATCCGTACTCTTGCTCCTAATAAAAAAAATTATATTAATATCATTATATTTAATAATAAAATATTTGATTGTCCTAGAAAATAAAAAATACTTACAAATGCAAGACCGTGCTCAGAGATGGTCCGAGAGCCAACTCGGTGTCTGGCAACACCTTCTCAGGAAGGATCGCTGCGCCAATTTTGTCTGGCCCTGGCTGCTCTCTCCAGGTGCTTCGGATCATTCCAGTATTGGACCAATCCATCCCAAATGCATCGACCCTCTTCATCCGTCCCCAAAGAGACAGTCGTCCCCTTTTTCAGCCACTCCTTCTTCATGGAAGAGACCGCCTCTTTCATCCGGTCCTGGACTTTATTGCAGAAAAGGTCTGGCACCTCACCATCGAAGCGGGGATCCCAAATACACTTTGTCTGCAATTTAAGTTAAATTAAATTCTATAATAAAATTTGTAATGTTAATACGAAATATATACCTTAAATCGCTCAAACATCGTGTTCCTTGTATCGGCAGGGACACCGAACCACAAACCCACTCCATAAGGTCAGGTCACTTCCATGATTGACTTTGTGACCTGTTCTTCAACTTTGTGTCCCGGAAGCAAGCTGCATAAAAATTTTAATTTTTTATTTTCATAATATTGCATATAAATTACAAATAAAATAAATACTTACTGTCCATCATACACTTTTATATGGATCCGGTGGTCTTGTAGAGGATGCTGCCGTGATGAAGATCCGGCAACAAAGGATGAGCTAGCTCCCTCTAATCCATGGGAGGTCGAAATATCAGGCACATGAATTTGAGGTAAAGGGAGGACTCTCCCTCTACCTCTACCTCCCCCTCTCCCTCTACCTGTACCTCTACCATGATCCTCTTGTTGACTCATCTATACATCAATTTCAATTTCAACAATATATATGCATCAATAATGTAAATATCAACAGTTAATTTTCATTATGTTGAAACATAAAGCACCACTTTCCAAATCACATTAGATAATTGCAAGAGGAAAATAAAGTTCAACTTTCCAAATCACTTTCCAAATCAAATTATATGATACACATGCAATCTCAAAACACTAGCAATCTCAATCGAATATATATACACAAGCCAAAATCTCAAAACATATATACATATACCAATATATACACAAGTCAATATAGACACAAGCCAAAATCTCAAAACACAAGCCCAATATATACATAACCAATATATAAACATAACCAATATATTCATATACCAATATAAACATAACCAATATATAACCAATATATACATATACCAATATAAACATAACCAATATATACATATACCAATATAAACATAACCAATATATAACTAATATATACATATACCAATATAAACATAATCAATATATAACCAATATATACATATACTGTTGTGAATTAATCAAACCGACCTCAACAAGACTTCAAGTAATCAGAACAATTGTGAAGAACTCCCAAGAACACACTCAACAGAAATAAAATGGAAATCAAAAGAATAAGCAATTTACGTGGTTCGATTGAATTGATCTACGTCCACGGATGGGGTTTCCTCACTTCACTAATAAAATGGATAATATTTTACAGAATACAAGCTTTCTCTCTCAAGGATTTAGAATGTCAATTCTCTCTCAATTCACTGGAATGAATACGTATTTATAGATGCCCCGATCCTAACGGCCCTTTAAATCCATAACCAATCAACGAGCGTGTATAGTTACAACCGCCAGAAATAACTGTTCCGACATCCAATAGGATTGCTCCGCCAACTGTCAAAATAACTGCCTCAATGTCAGCTCAAAACCTTCAGCTTGAGTGACTCAGGAGATTGGTCATTTTCAACTCAGGATATGCCTGACTCAGGATGACTGATGCTAGGTCAGGATGATGATCTCAGGATTATGCCTTCAGATTACTAAGTCTTCAGGACAAGTGCCTTCACTGACCTGAACACTCAGGATGAGTGTTAGGATCAGTGCACTCAGACTTAATATCATCTTCGCCCTGACTCAGAATTAGTTTCTTTCAGGTTCAAGACCTTGTCTCAGGATCCAAACTCAGAATCAGGATTTAATACTCAGTATTCAAACTCAGCTTAGCTTTTACACTTAACATATACTAATCTAAATATAACCAAAATAAATATAACCAAAATATAACCAAGATATATATTACCTTACACCGGAAGCGGTGGTGGCGGACGGGCAATGCACGGATGGGCGGTAGGGGAGAGGGAGCTCGTACAGATGGTAAGAGAAAAAATGTAAAAAAACAAAATGGGGAAGAAACTGAATTAAATTCTGTAATTTTAATTACTGACCGCCGGAAGCGGTCGCTAATTTTAGCATTTTGACACATGCCGACACCGCATAATTAATACGCGTTATCAGTGTCGGTGGTGATTTAAATTAATATATAGCAACCGCCTCAAGCGGTCGCTAATTTAAGTTTTTTTTTTTAAATTTATAGCGACCACTGTAGGCGGTGGCTAATTTTTTTTTTAGTTTTTATTATTAGCGACCGCTAACAGCTGTCGCTAATTTTATTTTTTAATTTAATTTGATAAATAGCGACCTTAGAAGGCGGTTGACTAGGGTCATAATTGCATCTTTTTGCATCCATTTCTATATGGTTTTGATGTGCTTATTTTCATATTGGACTCTAAAATGATATACTTTGTGCATTTGACCCTTTGTTGGCTAGAAAGTTGTGTTTATAGGTGAAAATGAGCAAAATGGTAAAGAGGCGAGCAAGTTCGACAAAGCTCAGATTTCTTGAGTCGATCTAAATGGTGCAATGGTTTACCATGTTGAAGAGCTCGAAGATATGGTCGCAACGGAAAAAGAATCGAGTCAATTAGAGATATAGAACTCATGATATGAAGAAAATGAGGAAGTCGAGGATTGACCGAAACGGACCACGTGTGATCGCGCGCCCAGCATGCGAGCTCGCGCATCCAGCAGCCATGATCACGTGTCCAAGCTCGGGACCGCGTGAGAATTGGGCGCCCACGCACCCGCACGAGCTTGTGATCGCACGCCCACTTCTGCTGATCGCGCGCAAAGCCATTTTTCCAGAAATTCAGAGGCAGTTTCATCTTTTACGCGTTTTAATGAAGGGCACTTTGGTACATGCATGGAGAGTACTATATATACTTCAAGCTCAGATTTTCAAGGACAATTCCACTCACTTTAATTCATTTTCTTAGATTCTTCTTAGATTAGAAAGGTTAATGGAAGTTACCAAATGGGTTTATTAGATTTTCCAACTTTCAATCTTTGATTACTTTTGATCTGTCCGTTAGATTTTCGATCTGTTGTTCCTGTGTTCTTATCTCGATTCAAGCTATGTTTCTACGGTTCAATTTTGTATTTCGCATTACAGATTAGAAGATAACATTTGGAGAGTTGTAGCTTTTATTCCAATTCTTCTACTATTGGTAAGTTTTCATTGATTTCTTTTGTATTAGTTATTAGAAATGATGTTTAGATTGTTAATTGTAGTTTTCCATTTCCAATTAGCCATGGCTAACTTTCGTTTGCATTGGTGTACGAATCCTATGAAGTAATTTGGTGATTTTGTTAATCCTATGATTGCTATGTGATATTGGATGATTGATTCTCTTAATTGATGCTTTGAATGAATGTTTGGTATTGCCAATTGTATGTTAGGGACCTTAGTAAACTAGCAACATATGAGAATTGAGCTCTTTCATGATAGTTCTTAATAGAAGGTTGTGCATGCTAGGTGTTTGATTAATTTCCCCTAAGACAATGAGAATTGCCCAGGTGTTTAGTCACCCAATTAGAGTGTTAAGTGTTATTAGGGAGACCTAAGCACATTAACAAGGTTATGCCTAATTGATTATCCAATTGAACTTGCAGGATTAGGAAAGACAAGAACCAAATGAACCATACGAGGATTACACTAATGCATGTCTTCACACTTGCTCACTTTTGTCAAAAGGTGATTGGTAGTTTTACTATTTTTGCAAGAGATTAGTAGATAAACACCCGAACCTTTATTGCTTTCATAGATAAGTCCTCAAAACAACAATCTTACTTCACATTGCCCTGTTTCCCTGTGTTCGATATTATTACTTGGTCAACTTGCCGATTATACGACGACCATGTACTCTTGCGTGAGAGCTACACGAAATGGGCAAACAAGTTTTTGGTGCCATTGCTGGGGAAACGACCACTTTGTTTAGTTGGGTTTGTTGTTTTGTTATTTTCGATTGTTTATTATCTTTGGTGAGAGTTGATACTTGCTATTTCTTGTAGGATTGTGCTAAATTGAGATGGATGGATACAACTACTCCTCGTATTCTCCACATTATAAGAATCCTACATCTTACACATATCAACCTCACACCTACTCAAACCAAGAATCCTACCAACACTACTACCCATACCAAGATACATATCATAACCCACTACCTTCCACATCCTATAATCAAGGGAATTCTAGCCACATCAATGAAACACTACTCCTCATAGTCAAGCAACTTGATGACATGAAAAGGGAAGATGAAAGACGTTTTAAAGAGATGAACAAGAAATTCGATGAAATTTGCAAAGTTTAAGGAGCTCAAATAAAAAATCTAGAGGTAAGATTGGGACACATGTCAAAGCTATGTGGGCAACGAGCTCGAGAATGTAAATTTTCTTTAATTGATGTTAAATTAAGTGAAGGTTGTAAGACTATTGAATTAAGGAATGGGAGAAGGTATGAAGGACCTAGAATGCCTGCTTTAGAAGATGATTGTGAGAAGTGGGTAGAAGAGGAAAGGGATGATTATTTAGATGTTGGAGTTGGTATGGAATATGTTATTCCATTAGGTGAAGAAAATGTGAAGGGAGAGGAGAGTATGGTGGAAGAAGGGATTGTGGAAGAAGGACAGAAAGGTGGACATGAAGAGGAGAAAAGAGATATACCTAAGTGGAAAAGAGCTAGAGAAGAAAGGGAGAAGAAGAACAAAGTTGAAGTAGATGAATGAGGGGTACCCAAAACCGTGGTGCCCATTCCATATCCTCAACGGTTTGCTAAGAAAAAGTTTGACAAGAAGTTTAGCAAATTCTTGAAAGTCTTCAAGAAGTTGTACATTAACATTCCTTTCTATGAAGCTTTGGAGCAAATGCTAAGTTATGCTAAGTTTTTGAAAGACTTGTTAGCCAAGAGAAGAAGAGTGGATGAGCCGGAAATGGTTAAGCTAACAAAGGAGAATAGTGATGTCTTGAATCAAAAGCTACCTCAAAAGGAGAAAGATCCGGGATGCTTCACCATTGTGTGTGACATGGGAAATGGTGTGATACGTAATGCTCTTTCTGATCTAGGAGCAAGCATTAACTTGATCCCATTCTCTATCTTCAAGAGCCTAGATCAAGGACATTTGAAAGGGACATCCACAACCCTACAATTGGCGGATGGCTCAACTACAATCCCAAATGGCTTCATAGAAGATGTTCTTGTGAAGATCAAAGACTTCACTTTTCTGGCGGACTTCTACCGTTCTTGACATGGATGAGGATAAGGCCATTCCCCTTATCTTGGGAAGACCTTTCTTAGCAACCGCACGTGCGGTAATTGATGTGTACAAAGGAAAGTTGACCTTGAAGCTTGATGGTGAAGAACTACATTTCTCAATACAAGATGCAATGAAGCATCCAAGGGAGAACTCTTCTTGCAACTCCATTGATGTGGTTGAACTTTGCATTCAAGAAGCATTTGAAAATGCTCAAACCCCTTTCTTTACTTCTAGTTATGAAATTCCTAATTACAATGAAGTAAATGATAGTGATTGCTTTGTTTATGATTGTGTAAGAAATGAAGAAGAAAGGCCCATGGATACTCAAGTGGAGGAGATGCTCACGGAGATCAAGGATGAGGAAAATGCAACAAAGGAAGAAGACAAAGCAAGCAAGGATAAAGAGAAAGATGTGAGGATTGCGTTGAAGCCTTTACCCGACCACCTCAAGTATGCATATCTTGATGACGACGAAAGGTGTCTGGTAATTGTGTCCTTTTCTCTTGATGATATTGAACTTGCTAAATTTCTTGTTGTACTTAGACGACACAAAACGACTATAAGATGTACCGTAGATGATCTTAAGGGTGTTAATCCTTCCTTCTGCATGCATAGAATACATTTAGAGTAAAATTGTAAACCTTTGGTCCAACCTCAAAGGTGTGTTAATCCTATAATTCAAGAGGTAATTAAGAAAGAGGTCTTGAAGTTGCTTGGTGCTAACATGATTTTCCCTATTAGTGATAACCTTTGGGTGTCACCATTGCATGTTGTTTCTAAAAAATGTGGCATGAGTATTATAAAAAAGGATAATAATGAAGTAATTGCTACTAGAGTTGCCACAAGTTGGCGTGTTTGTGTGGACTATAGGAACTAAACAAAGCAACTTGTAAAGATCACTTCCCTCTACCTTTCATGGACCAATTGCTAGACCGTTTGTGTGGATATAGCTATTATTGCTTCCTTGATGGTTATTCCGGCTACAATCAAATCATGATTGCACCGGAGGTCCAAGAAAAGACTGCCTTTACTAGTGGCTATGGAACATATGCTTGGAGATGTATGCCCGACCCTTTGGGCTATACAATGCTCCGGCTACGTTTCAAAGGTTGATGATGTCGATCTTTCATGGTTTAATTGAGCACATTATGGAAGTATTCATGGATGACTTTAGCATTTTTTGTGATACTTATGATATATGCTTGGATAACCTTGAGAAAGTCTTGATTAGATGTGAAGAAGCTAGTTTGGTGCTCAATTGGGAAAAATGTCACTTTATGGTAAGTGAAGGTTTTGTTCTAGGTCATCATATTTCTTCCAAGGGGTTGCAAGTGGATCGTGCAAAAGTAGTGGCTATTGAGAAGCTACTACCACCAATAAATGAGAAGGAAGTATGATCTTTCTTGGGTCATGCGGGTTTCTATTGTAGATTCATAAAAGATTTCTCTAAATTGTCAAAGCCTTTATCTAGATTACTTGAGAAAGATGTTCCTTTCAAGTTTGATGATGTGTGTTTGAAATCTTTTAGGTTGCTCAAGGAGGCATTGGTGAGTGCACCCATCCTCATCACACCTGATTGGAAGGAACTGTTTGTCCTCATGTGTGATGCTAGTGACTATGCGATGGGGGTTGTGCTAGGTCAATTATGAGAGAAGAGATTCCATGCCATCTACTATGCCTCGAAGACCTTCTCATCTACCCAATTGAACTACACTACAACCGAGAGGGAGCTCTTAGCTATTGTGTACGCTGTGGAGAAGTTTCGTACTTATCTTGTGGTGACAAAGACTATTATTTACACGGATCACTCGGCTATTAAGTTTTTGATGACAAAGAAAGACTCAAAGCCTCGGTTGATACGTTGGGTGCTACTTTTGCAAGAGTTTGATTTGGAGATTAGAGATAAGAAAGGAAGCGAGAATGTTATAGCCGACCACTTGTCACGACTTGTGAGATGGGATGATGCTTTGGAAGAGAAAGAAGAGATACTTGAGATGGAGGAAGAAGCACCATGGTATGCCGATTTTGCCAATTTTTTGGCAAGTGGAGCAATCCCCTATGGGATAAACTCTAATGCAAGGAAGAGGTTTTATAAGGAGGTTCAACATTACATTTAGGATGACCCCTACTTGTATCGAAGATGTGTGGATTCTAGGTGCATTCCGGATGAGGAGATTGAGAGTGTGATCACTCATTGCCACTTATTACCATGTGGGGGACATTTTGGCTCTACAAAAATGGCTCAAAAGGCACTCTAATACGGATTCTATTGACCTTCGATTTTTAAAGATTGTCATATGTTTGTTGCTAGGTGTGATAGATGCCAAAGAGTGGGGGGGGGGGTTTATCAAGAAGAGATGAGATGCCATTGAATATTTTCCAAGAGGTAGAAGTCTTTGATGTATGTGGTATAGATTTTATGGGACCCTTCCCACCATCTCATGGGTATGTTTACATTCTTTTGGCGGTTGATTATGTATCGAAGTGGGTGGAGGCGATCCTCACTAAGTTGAATGATGCAAGAGTTGTTATGGAGTTCTTGAGAAAGAATATCTTTGCTCGTTTTGGTGTTCCTCGATCCTTGATTAGTGATGGGGGTAGTCACTTTGTGAATAGGGCGTTGGGAAATCTTCTTGTGACGTATGATGTGAAACATAAGGTGTCAATGGCCTATCACCCTCAAACGAATGGATTGGCGGAAGTGTCGAATCGCCAAATCAAGCTTATCCTTGAGAAGACCGTTAATTCAAATAGGAAAGATTGAGCTCTTAAGTTGGAGGATGCTCTTTGGGCATATCGTACGACCTTCAAGACTCCCTTGAATCTTTCTCCCTACCAAATAGTCTATGGGAAGCCTTGCCACTTACCCGTCGAACTCGAGCATAAGGCTTATTGGGCTACAAAGAAGTTGAATTTTGATGAGAAGTTGTGTGGGGAGAAGAGGCTTTTGCAATTACATGAATGTGATGAATTTAGGGATGAGGCTTATGAGAATGCCAAGATATTTAAGGAAAAGACAAAGAGATGGCATGATGCTAATATCAAAGAAAAATCCTTCAAGATGCTTGATCAAGTCCTTTTGTTTAATTCAAGGCTTATGTTGTTCCCCGGGAAGTTGAAATTGAAGTGGAGCGGACCTTTTACAATCTCTAATTGCTTTGCAAGTGGTTGTATGAGCTCATGAATGATAAGGGGGAACTTTTCTATGCAAATGAACATCGTTTGAAGCTTTATCACAACTCAACACCAAAGGAAGTGACAAATCGATTGAGGCTCTTTGATTTCGATCCACCTTGATTTGAGCTTTAGTGTCGTCTGGCTAAGGGACGTTAACCTAAGCGCTAGATGGGAGACCACTCATTCTTTTTGTTTATTGTTTGGATTGTTTCTTGTTTTCGTATTTGACTAGTGCTTTTGATTTTGTACGTGTTTATTGTCCAAGAGATGCTCTCATGGTGCCATTGTTCTAAGGGGTGAGGTATTGTATCCTATCTCTTTTGTAGTACTTGGCTTAGCCAAGTTTGGGGGTGCAATCTCTTCTGGTAGTTTGCTTTCATTGCTTTTGATGATGAATTGTCTTGGATTTCATAGTGATGCTTTTAGTTTCTTGATTTGATTGAGTGCATTGCATGATCTTTTCTCCACTTTGCCAAACTTTTTAGACCCTTGGTCCAAAAAAGTTTGGGGTGTGTGTTCATTTTCCAAATCTCATTGCAATGACATGTTTTAGGTTGATTGTAGTATCTCTCTTATGCTTTGTGACCTTATGCTTATATGATGCCTTGTTTTGCTTGTTGATTTTAGCCATATTGTTGCTAGTTGAGAGTAGTGATGCATGAGATAGTTTATTGTTGTGTGGATGTAGTTGAAAGTTCATGTTAGATGTAGTGGACTTATGATTTGATTCATGTCTTGTCAAGTTTGTTATTGATTCTATGATGCTTGATACTTTGATGATTTGAGCATTTTGATATGATATGAGTCATGATTACCTTTAACCTGTGAGGTTTTGAGCCATTATTGCCATTTCAATCTTGAATGGATGATATTCTTTGATGTGAGTTCCACACATATGCATTATACTCTAGAACTTGGCTCTGGTCTTATTTGAGGCTACATTAGATGAAGAGTTCACATGATATGATTTGAGGCCATTTTTTATCTATATTGAGTCATTTTGCCTCTATGAGCCTATCATTGATATTATGATCCATTGTTTGCCATTTTTGTTCCTATAGACCTTTCATTTGGCTAACCACACTTTAAGTCAGTTTCCTTCCTTTTTGGAACTCTCTTGTCTCTATGATTAGTAGAGTGAAAAGAAGGAAGGAAGATTGGTGATATGATGAAGAATTTGGTGGCCTAAGTGTAAGATATTCAAGAAATTCTACTCATGGATTGATGTGAAAGAAAGGTTCAAGAGCAAGTGCTAGTAAAACTTAAAAAGAAGGTTTATTTTCAAAGTGTTGTGAGTATGATCACAACTTGTAAAAAAAGGGAAGAATGATCTTTGAAAGTGTGATTTAGAAAGTGCATGAAGAAGAGTGCTTATTGCATGAAAGGTGAATGTTCTATATGATGATTCCTTCTTGCTATACTAATCATACTTAGTCACTTTATACATATTTTCCTTCCCTACCAAAGAGCTAACACTGCAACCTTGATAAAGTCCTCATTGACATGTGAACGATTTGTCATTTCAAGCGGTGGAGAACTTAGACTTGAGCCAAGCTTATGGTAGTATATGCATGTGGTGTGATGATTGAGAGAACCTCAAACATTAGAGTGATTAGCTTAACACTTATCTTGTGAGGATCTTGACTCATTGATTTGATATCTTGTTCATTGATTCATTGTTGATGGTTGATTAGATGAAATTGCATTCTAGATTTGCTTGATATAGATTGATACTTCCATGGCATTTGATTATGTGCTTGATGCTTCATTGATACAATTATTCCCCTATCTTATCGCTTCGTTGCTCGAGGCCGCGCAACAATCTAGTTTGGGGGTGTGATTAGGGTCATAATTGCATCTTTTCGCATCCATTTTCTATATGTTTTTTATGTGCTTATGTTCATATTTGACCCTAAAATGATATACTTTGTGCATTTGACCCTTTGTTGGCTAGAAAGTTATGTTTATGGTTGAAAATGAGCAAAATAGTGAAGAGACGAGCAAGTTCGACAAAGTACATATTTCTTGAGTTGATCCAAATGGTGCAAATGGTGTACCATGTTGAAGATCTTGAAGAGAGGGTCGCAATGGAAAAAGAATCGAGTCAATCGGAGCTCTATAACTCAAGATATGAAGAAAACGAGAAAGTTGAGGATCAACCTGAACGGACCACGTGTGATTGCGCTCCCAGCATGCGAGCTCGCGCGTCCACGCTTGGGACCGAGCGAGAATTGTGCGCCCGCGCACCCGCACGAGCTCGTGATCAACTGCCCACTTTAGCTGATCGCGCGCCAAGCCGTTTTTCCAGAACTTTAGGGGCAGTTTCGTCTTTTGCGCGTTTTAATGAAGGACACTTTGGTACATGCATGGAGAGTACTATATATACTTCAAGTTCAGATTTCCAAGGACAATTCCACTCACTTTAATTCATTTTCTTAGATTCTTCTTAGATTAGAGAGGTTAATGGAAGTTACCAAATGGGTTTATTAGATTTTCCAACTTTCAATCTTTGATTACTTTTGATCCGTCCGTTAGATTTTCGATCTCTTTGTTCCTGCATTCTTATCTCGATTCAAGCTACGTTTCTACAGTTCAAATTTATATGTCGCATTACGGATTAGAAGATAGTATTTGGAGGGTAGTAGCTTGTGTTCCAATTCTTCTACTATTGGTAAATTTTCATTGATTTCTTTTGTATTAGTGATTAGAAATGATGTTTAGATTGTTAGTTGTAGTTTTCCATTTCCAATTAGCCATGGGCTAATTTTCTTATGCATTGGTGTAAGAATCCTATAAAGTAATTTGGTGATTTTGTTAATACTATGATTGCTATGTGATATTGGAGGATTGATTCTCTTAATTGATGCTTTGAATGAATGATTGGTATTGCCAATTGTATGTTAGGGACCTTAGTGAACTAGCAACATATGAGAATTGAGCTCTTTCATGATAGTTCTTAATAGAAGGTTGTGCATGTTAGGTGTTTGATGAATTTCCCCTAGGACAATGAGAATTTCACATGTGTTTAGTCACCCAATTAGAGTGTTAAGTGTTATTAGGGAGACCTAAGCAGATTAACAAGGCTATGCCTAATTGATTATCTAATTGCATTTGCAGGATTAGGAAAGACAAGAACCAAATGAACACCCAAACCTTTATTGCTTTCATAGATAAGTCCTTAAAATAACAATCTTACTTCACATTGTCCCGTTTCCCTGTGTTCGATATTATTACTTGGTCAACTTGCCGATTATACGACGTCCACGTACACTTGTGTGAGAGCTACACAAAATTGGCAAACAGCGGTCACTAATCCTTTTTTTTAACAGCTAATTATTTTTATGATTTTTTAAACCCTGCTAATGATATTGTTATTTTGTAGCTAATTAATCATATCACAATACACATTAAATTACTAAATACGAGTTATATTAATATACAAACACAAGAATATTCTTATTATGACAGTTGAGCCTCAGTATCACAACTTGGAAACATCTTCTGATCGACCGCTAACACTTTCTGACTCACTTTGCCTTCAATTTTGATGGACAACAATTGAGCGTTGAATGACAGCTGAGTCTCAGTATCACAAGCTGGAAACAACTTCTGATCGACAGATTTGAGCATCTCAAAAAATTTCTTTGAACGAGGATTTGGTTCCTCCTCCATGGTTGTGTTGTGACCACGCAAACCGGACTCATCAATCATCGTATGATACGTTTGTTCTTCATCTACTTCATCTAATGATGTCCCAAAGCATGGAGTAGGTGGGTCACGGCTTGAACAACCAATCTCAAATCTTTCACCCCCACCACACTCCAATGATCATAGAAGGCAATAATTGTTTTGATAATATAATTCCACCTGGGTTCGCCATGTCCGGTCTAATTGTAATAAAGTGGAGTAAAACCGAACCTCTCAAGATAAGTTTTAACCTCATCAGTGCTCAAAAATCTCCTGTTACCGCACTTTTTGCTAGTACAAGGACATCTAATCTGGTCACATCTATCCATGCAATATGGTTTACTACAGGCAAACATAATAAACTCATCAAGTTTCTCGCAAAATTCAGAGTTCACATTTCCTTGTATCAAACGAGGCATTTGATACATCCAACGACGATCAGGGAGTTCCATCTTATACTAATTAAAAATACATCACATTTAAATTTAAAAAAATTCGGCAGAGTTTCGACTATAAACAAGCATATCCAATTTTAATACAAAATATCCACTATAATCATACATTAATTACACTAAATTTATCAAGCATATATGTAAACTTACCCAAAATCAATTAATTAAACTATATATATTCAACAAAATTAAGAATAAAACGGTAAAATTGTAAAAACGTACGGTGAATTTGAAGAAACAAGCACAATGTGATAATAGACCCGCACGATTGCAACCAACACATTGAAACAAGACTCGTTTGAATTTGGAAAGGTTTTGGATGAGATTTGGGGGGTTTTGCCCCCAAACAAACTGAAAAAATTGGGGCAAAAGCTGCTGTATAATTGTGAATTAGTGAACTTTTTTTTAAAATTAGCGACCGCCAGCGTCGGTCGCTAATTATATAGCAATAATTACTCAATCACCACATCGGATACCATTTAGCGACCACTTGACCACTAATTTAATTTTTAAATTACTAACCGCCATAAGGCGGTCGCTAAACTTCAAACCGGATCGGGTCAACACTTATCAACAACATGATCGGGTAAACATACTTTGCGACCGTCAAAGCGCTCGGTAAGTTGTCAAATAAAAAATTACCGACCGTTTCTAGGTGGTCGCTAGATTAATATTATATTTAGCGACCACCGGCGGTCGATACGTGGTCGTTATTGCCTATATTTTGACCGTTAGTCAATGACGGTCGCAAAATCGGTAGCTAAAGTTATATTTAGCGACCGGTTTGCAGGCGGTCGGTAAATGCTGCGTTTTTTGTAGTGTAACAAACTTGTTTTTGGGGTATAACTAAGTTGTTCTTAGGGTATTACAAAATTGTTCTTGATGTATTTGTAAATTGGGGTATTAATGAGTTGTTTTTGGAGTATTACTTAGACTTGTTCTGGGGGGTATTGGTGAGTTGTTCTTGGGGTATTACTTAAACTTATTCTTGGGGTATTACTTTAAACTTGTTCTTGGGATTACTTAGACTTGTTTTTTGGGTATTACTCAGTTGTTTTTCGGATATTATAAATTATTCTATGGGTATTACTCATTTATTATTTATTTAGTAATTATTCATTAGATATTATAAATTGTTTTTCGGGTATTACTCAGTTGTTCTTCGTGTATTAATAAAATGTTCTTTGGGCATTACTCAGAGTAAATATTTTTGTTATACTAGTATTTATAGAATATTATGCGTACATTAATTACATGCACTCATTTTATAAAATAATTTGAGGTTATAATCCTAAATAAAATTGAGGTAGCAAAATTTGCCACTACATGATGTAAACTTCCTCCTAGATGTCTTTCCCTGGGAACCCTTTTGGACATAGAAACTCCAAGATAATCAAAGGGTATAATACTCAAAGCATTTCTGATATGTACATTCTGATTTGAGCCTCACCTATAGACCAAAATAGGCTTTTGCTTTAGCCAAGTTAAGATCATGTTATCTGCGTAAAGAAATTAGAAGTAGTAGTTCAAGTGATTTTATGCAAAAGCAGACGGTAAGAAGACAGATTAATTATTTTTTTTACCAACAGATTAATTGGTACTAATCGCATGCTGATTAATCTATTTATGAGAATTGATAATTTGGCTAATTAATATCCCACAACTCCACCACTTCTCTGTATAGATCAAAATTGATTTTTAAATCAAAATGTATGACGCACACAAGAACAACTCTTAATTCTAATAGACTTTATATTCCCAAAAGATATAGTTTTCAAAAGAAATTAAATATTTTTTTCTATCTTCTTGATATACACAAAATATACAAATTCCCTATTTTATATTCTATTGAGAGAAAAAAAATGAAAGCCCATTTATTATTCTTATTTTTTTTGAAGCCCAAATCTATTCTTATATCTATATGACTATATGAGACCTTATCCTAAAAATTTCATTTTCACAAATCTTAATTTTCAATTACACGGTTTTTTCTAACCAGGTGGGCTAGCTCACCTGGCCACCGGGCTCCTCACTTGAGTGAGTGACCCGGGTTCGATTCCCTCTGGGAACGAATTGGGAGATGGGAAATATAAGGTTGGCTAGGAGTTTATTCTTGGAGTGTTTGGGGACTTGATGTAACTAACTACTAACATTACCGATCAAAAAAAAATTACACGGTTTTTTCTACTACAAGAGTAGATACTGTATTTTTTTCTTTTTGTCATCCAAATTTAAAATTTTCGACTCGATCAAGCGTTGTGTGTGACCGTGACCGTGAGGGGTAAGACATAAAAACTTTTCATCCATTTCATCCATAACATACCTTTTCAATTGAGATTTATTTTTTACATAATTTATTACTTTTAAATATTCAAATGATCGATCTTGTTGCTTGTTGCATTGAACGACATGATTCTACTATGATTTTCATCAATGCGTGTTATGACTTTAAAGTCATTCGTTAACACATGTTTATTCTCGGGAAACCATTCAAGCTAGTTTGCCTTGTGTATCGTTGGTATAGCCAACGCATCCATAATATAGTCATGGAACAAGTATTTAGTACACATGTGATGTGAGTTAATAATCTTATTTATGTGTGGTATTTAACCGCAATAACAGAGTCCCACTGAGTTAGCTGTTTGCTCACCTAAATCTCATTAATATTTTCAAATTTAAGAGTTGATGATTCAGATGGACGATGATGGGTTGGTTACATAATGCAACAAAACTAAGGGTGTCATTACATAATTCAACACTAAAAAATCAACATTTTAAAATACAACACTTTTGTGGGGTCCTCCACCTACAACCATCAAATCATCTCATTCTCTGACCACTCATCCTCTCACCTAATTCTCTCTCCTCTCTCTCTCCATATTTCAAAATTTATAATCCGAATTACCCATTTCCATCTTTACTTTCTCTCTCTCAACCTCTTCATCTTTCTCTCTTAAAATTTGAGAAATGAGTTTTGAGCAACAATTCGGTGAACCGGCGGTTGAAGGTAAGGCTGCGGACAACGAAGGCAAAATTCCGGTGAAATCAAGTGCTTTAGGATGTGGCTGTGCTTGAGTGGTTTCCGGCGACGGATGATCGGCGTCTTCACTGGTGGAGGCAGAAAAGATTTCTGGCGGCTGGGTGCGACAAACAGGGAGTGGCGGCGTGGGTTGATGCGTGCTGTGTGTGTGTACGCTGTGTGCGTGATGTGTGTTTGTGCGCGCTGTGTGTGTGTGTGTGTTTTGTGTTTGTTTTTTTTTTTTTTTTTTTTTTTTTGTGTTTGTGTATGTTTTTTTTTTTTTTGTGTTTGTGTGTGTTGTGTGTTGTTGTGTGTGTACAGTGTGTGTGTACGGGAGTGGATCCTTTGCTGGGGTGATAAACCAGCAAATGGTGCTGGATATTTTAAACGACGCCGGTTCCACCTTAATTTGTTTCATTTTTTCAGTAAATAATTTCAGATAACAATTGACATATAAACTGATAGCAAAAACTTACAAAAGTATGCAGATTAAAAAGCCGAGTAGACTTAATTAGATTTTGTTTCATATCTTCAGTAATTGGGATGATTCAATTTCTGTTTCTTCTTTCTCCATTTTTTTAGATGATATATATTTTTAAATTTTAACTTCCTGTAAACTCTAACTTCCCACAATTCTAGTAAATTCAACTAGATATATATTTTTTAGGTCACGAGATATTTTTATGGTTTCACATAACAATTGAAACATAAACTGATAAAAAAAACCTTACAAAATTATGCAAATTAAAAAGGCGAGCTGACTTAATTTAAATTTATTTTTCATATCTTTAGTAATTGGACTGATTCAATTTCTGTTTTTTCTTTTTCCATTTTTTAGATGATATATATTTTTAAATTATAACTTCCCATAAACTCTAACTTCCCACGATTCTCTGTAAACTCATCTGGATATATATTTTTTTAGGTCACGAGATTTTTTTATGGTTTCACAACAATTGAAACATAAATTAATTAAAAAAAACTTACAAAAGTATGCAAATTAAAAAGACGAGCGGACTTAATTTAATTTTTTTTCATATCTTCAGTAATTGGGCTGATTCAATTTCTATTTTTTTTTCTTCATATTTTTAGGGCAACCAAAAGATATGATATATATTATGATATATATTTTTAAATTCTAAATTCCATAAACTCTAACTTCCCACAATTCTCAGTAAACTCAACTGGATATATATTTTTTAGGTCACGATATTTTTTTATACTATAAATAAATGGGGGCAAATCTTGTTTCCAGCAAAAAAAAAAGATTTAAATTAAGATGGAAGCGAGAAACAAATTAAAGCGGAAGCGGAGCAAAAAAAAAATTAAGATGGAAGCAAGAAACAAATTAAAGTGGAAGCGGCGTCGTTTAAAACCCCAGCATCATTTGCTGGTTTATCACCCCAGCAGAGGATCCGCTCCCGTGTGTACCATGTGTGTACTATATGTGTGTGTGTGTTTTTGTGTTTGTGTGTGTACCGTGATGTGTGTGTTTGTATTTGTTTGTTTGTTTGTTTTTTTTTTTTTGCTTAGAAGCCTAATATATGCTAAACAAAATTCTGTTTTTTTTTCCTGAATAATTTGTGGCCTGGTGTCATGTATCTCAATATTAGTATATCGTTTCATGAATAATTGCATGAAAAATATAAGTAATTCCTATTTACTTTTAATTTATGAACAAAAATATATGACTAATTCAAATTAAAATTAAATTTACGAATATATGTAAAAAAATTACGAATTTGAAAATTACGAATAATGTTTTAAACTATATTCTGAAATTTTTGTCTGAAAAAAAAATTGAATTATATTCAGGAATTTGAATATGAAAAAATTATATTAAGAAATTTGAATATAAAAAAAATTAGTCCTATTCAATCTGAATGTGAAAAAATAAAATTTGCATATGTGTAAAAAATTCGAAAATGAAATAATTATATTAAGAAATTTGAATATAAAAAAAATTCGAATATGTTTTGAATTATATTCAGAAATTTGTGTCTGAAAAAAAAATTGAATTATATTCAGAAATTTGAATATGAAAAATTTATATTAAGAAATTTGAATATAAAAAAAAAATTAGTACTATTCAATCTGAATATGAAAGAATTAAAATTCGAATATGTGTAAAAATCTGAAAATAAAATTAATTCAAATTAAAAGATATTTGAGAAGATTTGAATATATTTGAGAAAATCTGAATATGAGAAGATTCGAATAAGCTTAAATGTGAAATATTAATTGTGGTGCAATTTTATAAGATATTTGAGAAGATTTGATAAATTATTTGTTTGATTAGTTGAGCCCAATTAATATATTGATGCACATTTAATTTCATTGAGGCCCAATAATGTGTTCATTTAATTTATTTTATATATTGAGGGCCCATGTAATCATGGAAGCAAGCTGACCCATTCATTATTTGACCAGGTTGTGGAAAATTCTTTATTTGAATTCAAATCCCTCAAAACTCAACCTTGCATTATTAAATGATGGAATAATTTAATATATATACACGAGTAAATTACATTGCATTATTAACCAAAAACATAAAAAACTGAAGTAGTAATTATTTTTACGAAATAATATTGATTATTTCTATTAAATGATGGTCCACGTGGCACATAATTTGTTAATATATAATTAAATAAGGGCTATTAATTTCAACCATTAATTATGATTTGATCTAAAACAGTAAATGGTTGGTTAATTTTGTGTTACGTTTGGAAAATTAAAAGAGTGAGAAGAGAGAGAAAGGTAGAAAAAGAGAAAGTCAAATAAAGAGAGATGAGAGAGAAACGAGTGAAAAGAGAGGAGAGAGGAGAGAAGAGAGAGAAGAGAGAAAGTCAGAAAAAGATAGAGAGAAGAGAGAAACACGGCGGAAAAGAGGGATGAGAGAGGAGAAATTTTGAAGAATTCATGGAACGCAAATTGATAAAAATTATTTTATTAATGGAAAAAGTGTTGTATTTGAAAATACAAAATTAAGTGTGTTGTGTTTTCAAATATAGGTCTGGTATTTGTTGCACTTTGTCATTCTTCCTTTAATAAGGATAAATTTATTTACTAATCAATTTGTTTTTTCAAATTGAATTCTCTTGAGATAGTAAAATTTTATGTATTAATTATAATTTTAAATAAATTTTTTTAAGAAGCTATTTAATCCATAAGTCTTTCGCTGTTGTCAAAAGAATTTTATGTCATATATTTAATTCACGCCTTTTATTTTAAAATTATAAATTATTATTTAAAGTAAAACAGATTGTAAAAAAATTAGAGCATGACAGTTGGTAGCAGAGTAAGTCTATGTTAGCGATTTGTGTTCGCACACAAATGCACTTCCCTACAAGTATATATGATCGTGTAGTGGTAAGTTGACCAAGTTATAAATATCAAATCAATGGGAAGCAATGAGACAATCTAATCCTAAGAATTGTGTGATGGAATGAAAATTAAACAAGAATGAAATTATGAATTTGGTTTCTAACTAATGACTAATTAAAACAGAAAACAAAAGAAACTAAATATGATGAATCAAGAAATTAGTCTAACTAACACGAAAGTGTGAAGGAGTGGTAACATGCTTCGGGTGAATTTCATCCAAAGCAAAAATGACTTAACTCATAACTAATGAGTGAATAGTAATAACTGAGACAATGTGCATTAATAAAAATAACATAAATAAATTAAACATTAAGGGTGTGTTTGTTTACGGGACTAAATAGTCAATACCCCTAACACATGATTATTCTTGTCAAAATATGCATGTTTTGGCAGGAATAATCCTGTGTTAGGGGGATTGATTATTTAGTCCCGTAAAAAAACACACCCTAAAAAGATCATAACAGAAATAACGTAGACAACAAGCACATTAGAATTAAAAACAAAGTAAAAATATTGAGAATGATATTACTGAGAATTCTTCAAATCAAAATAAAGCTAAATAGAAACTTTTAAATAATGCAAATGTGCAATCAAACATAAAAATCACTCTACTCCTAACAAATAAAAATTAAAGAAATAAGGGAGTGCTTGTTTCAAATTCTTCAATGGTAATGAGAATGAAAATTTATTTTCCTTCTTTACCCTTTAAATATATTGAATGAGAGTTTGTATTCATGGTGATTAATCATTAGTGTTGTACTCCAATTTTGGAATAAATTGACAAAAAAGAAAGTTGTTGATTGTGGTATGGGGGATTGATTGAGGAGGATGATTATAGAATGAGATGAGGGTAATCAATTGGGGGTAATGATTACCTTATTTAGAAGAAAAATCAATGTTGTGTATCTCATTTGTTTTCATTACCTACTATAATTACTATATATTTATCTTCATTCTCATTACCATTAAAGAATTTTCATATCAAGCCCCTAAATTTGTTCTCAATCCCTAATTCCTACTCTAAAACCAACTGCCCATAATTATCTACTGCATAATGCGCGCTCCCTTTTTGAAAAACCCTCGAATTAAATATGTTTGCTCCTTCAAATCACTTGGGTCTGGGCTAAAATAAATAAAGGGAAATTTGAGCTTATCAAATGGAATGAGAAGTTGGGCCCAGAATGTTAAAATAGAAGGTCACGGTTATTAGCACTAGCCTTTTGGTTAAATACACTAGCCTGATTTTTTCACTATCCATATGAGAAATACACTACCTAAAAATTTATGAAAATACCCTGAACACTCTCATTCTCTTATATAAGAAGTTAAAATATGTTTGTCAAATACACTACCCTATATAACACACGATAAAAAATCGGTAGAAGACGTCTCCTTCGTTATCCTTCATCAGTGCCGTAGTTTCGTCGCCGTCCCAGCCGTCGTCAACGTCGGAGCCGTCCTCACCGCCGTTGGAATGGATTTAGTTTAGTTTTGTAGTTTATATCTTCGTGAATGTATATTGTTTAGGGTTTAGGGTTTAATCTTTTGAATGTTAGGCAAATATAGATTTGAATTAGGTAAATGCGGTTTAGATTAGGCAAATAGTGTTCGGAAGTTGTAAAAAATTAGGCAAAAAACGATTTGATGTTGATGTTGAATTTAAGCGAAGCTAAATTTAGGATCTGGTTTTTTGAAATTTGTATGTTCTTTCGAAAAAAAATTCCAAAATTATTGATGAATTTCGAGTTTTATTGCTAAATGTTGACAAGAGGAACTACTTGTGGATAATCATGAAATTATCCCAAGGCTCAGGAGGTCGCCCATTTGTGTGGAGAGCCAAGTCACCGGTCATGACCAAGACCAACATAAGGGAGCTCGGCGAGGTGGGTAAGGACCTCGCCCAAGCTCCCAATAGACCTAGGTCGGAGGTCGGAAACACCGGGAGAGGAAGACTAGGGGCGAGCTACCCCACTTCAGAGGGAACTCGCCCCGACCTGAGGAGACCTCGCCGAAGTCCATTGCTGCGTCGTCCGCGAAATCCGCACAAGGCAAGGAAGCTCGCCCATGAGCTCGCCCGGTCGAGGAACCCGAATAGCAGATATATAAATAGGACAAGTGTATGTAGTAGAATGAGGCCTTGTAAAGGGAGCAGGGTGAGGGACCAAGACGAAGGTTACGGACCTTCATCAACACCGGAAGCCAAATAGGCTCGTAAGGTGCTACCTCACACTCGCGCACCTATAAATAAGACCTCTCTTGTAACTATTACAGAATTTTCCAATTATAATTCAATCATAATACACTTTTACTTTCTCTCTCTAAACTCTCTACTTTCCCTCTCTATATTATCCCTCAAGAACACAAAATCTTTGATTATTGTTTGATAGGATTAATATGTTATAACAAACCACATAACAAACACGATTAGTAAATTCTATCAACAATTTGGCGCTAGAAGGAGGGCGATTAACCCAAAAATTCGAGAGTGAATAGTGAGGGTTGTTTGAAGATTTGAAGATTTGAAGGTGTTCTTGACAAAACTCAAGAACACTTGAAGATACACACATATTCTCGTCCCTTGAACAAAAACTTGGATTTTCGGGTAAAAACTCAAATTTTCGGATCCATAGTTTCTGCCCGGAAAAAGTTTTCAAATGCACACGTGTACACGAATAAACCGGATTTCGGATAATTCGTTGCACGTAACACTAGATAAAAACTTGCCAAAAATCATCCTGGCCGAAGACCGCATCCTCGGTGACCTCGGCGACCTTCGGCGAGCTACCCCCTGCAAAACCCCAAAATGACTAAGGAACAGATCTCTGCGAACACCCGGAGGTGGAAGGAGGGCGCCCAGGACCAGGTCGAAGGGGAGACCTCAAGCCGAGCTCCCCCGAAGAGCAACGCTCCACGACCTCCGCGAGTCGTAGTGACTCAGGAGGATTTGAACCCCGTCCTGAGGGACCTCACCAACGACCCTGATGAGCTCCAGCGCACGATTGCAACCTTGCAAAGGTTGCAACAGAGGTAACTCGATGAGCTCGCCCTAGTACCTCGGCGAGCTCCGGCCACTGAAGCTAGAGAGAAAATCAGGCCAACCCAGGGCACCCAGACCCGGGGTCACTATACCGACCTCCCATCCGAGCAAGAGGCGAGCTCCGCCTAAGCTCGCCAACATAGGGAGCGCATTGGAAATGCCAAGGTGGTGGAAGAGCCAGCTACGCATGCTGGGCGAGCTTCGGCTTATACCGAAGCATCCGCCACCCACCAATCACTAAGGAGAGAGGTCCTCCAGGGCAGACTAGGGCCCAGGTGCGGGGAAGATGAACGGACAGCTGCCCCGGTCACGTCTCATGGGGGAGATTCGGACCTGCAATCGCGCAGGTCCGCCCACGACCGATTGAGAAGGCCCGCGACTGACAGGTTGGGCCCCTATGGCGGACTCCAGTTCTAGCCCGTCAGAGAGAGGTCACCCCAGAGTGAGGCACCTCGGGGGCGTGCGTCTATGAGGCGCAAGACCTTCGAGCAACCTCCGCCAGAGGTGGCCCGTGATGACGAGTTGGCTTCACTAAAAAAGGCCGTCGAAATGCTACAAGCCCAAGTAGCACCCAAGTCCGGCGGACCTGACTCCACCACTCTCCCCGCATCACCATTGGCATCTGCCATACTCCGGCGCCGGTCCAGAAGAAATTCTAATTCCCAGTGATGTCCGCGTACGAGGGCGAATCTGACCCGAAAGTCCACCTGGCCAAGTACGCGGACTTCGTGATTTCGGTGGGTGCCACCGACTCCACCCAGTGCCGGAACTTCCCGCTGACCCTAGGGGACTGAGCCCACCACTGGTTCTCATCACTCGCCCCGGGTTCAATCCACTCGTTTGGCCAACTCTCGCGAGAGTTCCTGGCCCACTTCTCCGGGTTTGGATCCTACCTCACCCAAAAGCACCAACTCGCCAACATCCACCAAGGCGAGAACGAGACCGACCAGCAATACCTGGAGAGGTTCGATAAAATACTGCTGGAATGCGAGCCGGTGAGCGAGGACACCAAGGTCTTCGCGGCAATGGCCGGGCTCAGAAAGGGCACCGACCTCTGGAAGGAGATGCACCTCACATGTCCGAACACTTACACCAAATTCCGCCACAAGGCGGGGGTGTTTGTGGCTATGCATGAGGCACTACTGAAAGAAGTTGGTGCCCCAGAGGAGAAAAAACCCTACGGGAAGAAGTTCGGGGGCACATACAAGGCTCCCCGGAACCTGAAGGCTTTTGGCGACGGGGACGAGTTCAAGGAGAAGCTCAACCAAGTCCTCACCATCTCCGTCGACCATGTCTTTACGGCGGTCAAGGACAAGGCTTTGTTGGAAGAGCCAAGGAGAATTCGCAAAGACCGCGCGAAGCTCAACCCCAACAAGTACTGCGCCTACCACCAGTTCATTGGCCACTTCACCAGTGAGTGTCGAGACCTCCTCAAACAGCTATGGAAATTTTACGAGGAGGGAAGCTGGCCGAGTTCGTGAAGAAGGCCCCAGCTAAGAGGCCCATGTTCGAGAGGAGGGAGGTCTCCGATAACGAGGAGGAAGAAGTGGGCCAACGCGGACCTCAGAACAGGCGAAGGGCACCTCCCCAACCTCAACAGAACATGGAGCCCACCCGAGAACTCTTGGTTCTCGAGGAGGAAATCAGAGCCGCCGGAGGTCTCCAGGACGGGGGACCCTCCATGTCCAAGAGAAAGAGGAAGGCCAAAATTCGGGCCGTGAACCAGATCTAGGAGGCCAGCTCCGGCCCCAGGACCATGGCGCAGCTCACTGATGAGCTAACTTTCTCCTCAGCGGACCTGGAGGGGGTACTGACGCCCCACAACGACTCGTTGGTGGAAACCGCCAACATCATGAACGTCCGAGTTCACAGGCTACTTGTGGACACCGACACATTCACCAACATTCTCTTCAAATCCACCTTAGATGCCTTAGGTGATTTTGAGTCGTATTTAGAACCTAGCAATGCTAGGATAGTGGGGTTCGGAGAGGTTGTAACCGTCCCCCTAGGTAGCATTAGGTTGAGCGTCCAGCTTGTATCGGCTGAGGACCCCGAAAGGAGACTGACTAGGTTAGTAGATTTCCTAGTTGTCGACCAGCAGTCCTCCTACAACGGGTTCCTTGGCCGTCCTTTTATCAATGAATTCAAAGTGGCGTGTTCGACCTACTACTACTGTTTGAAATTCCCAACTCCAAAAGGTGCCGGAACTATAAAAGGCGACCAGAAAAAGGCCAGAGAGTGTTTGCTACAAATCAAAGATGGCCGGGTCAAAAAGTCTGTAACGCAGGTTCACATCCTTGAAGAGGATGTACAGATTCCCACAGACGAGCCAAACATCCTAGATATCATCTCAACAGAAACAAAGATGATGGAGGTAGGCGACCTGCAGGAAATCGACCAAGTCCCAGGACCTGCGCAGGAGGCACAGCCGGCACCAATGGAAAGAATAGCGGGGGCCCAAAATAACCAAGTGTTGGGACCAGTGCAAGAACAGCAACCTACGCCCATGGAGGTGGACCAAGAAGCCCAAGGTGGAGAACCTAAGGGAGGTCAAGAACCAATACGAATGGATGTTGACCCGGCTACCCAGGTCACAGAGCCACCCCAAGTTGGCGAACCACCGGAGGTGATGACGGTTGAGGAACCTGTCCGAGTCGAAGGGCAAGCTGATGACCTCGAACCGCGCCTAGGTTATGAACCTGCGCAGATGTCACAGGAGGAGTGGGACGAGTTCATCAGCGACCCAAGGTGGAAAAGTCAAAAGATGAAAGCCACCCCCGTGGAAGAACTGACAGCACTCCCGGTGGACCCGGAAAGGGACTTGGAGCTTTTCATAGGTTCTGAGTTACCTGAACCGTATCGGTCGAGGATGGAACTATTTTTGATGTCCAACTTGCATCCCGTTGGAACATGCATGTCACCGACTCAACATAGATCCGAAGAGGAGGCCCGTACATCAAAAACGAAGGAAGTATGGACTAGACAAATACGCAGCTCTAACCGTCGAAGTTGGGAAGCTGTTGGACAACAAGTTGATCAAGGAAGCCTTGTGTCCACAGTGGGTCGCGAATCCCGTCCTGGTAAAGAAACACAACGGGATGTGGAGGCTCTCCATCGACTTCACGAACCTGAACAAAGCATGTCCAAAGGACAACTTCCCACTGCCACACATCGATCAGCTCGTAGATAGCACCGCAGGCCACGAGATGATGACATTCATGGATGCTTTTGCGGGCTATCACCAGATAGCATTGCACACAGATGACCAGGAACACACGGCGTTCTACACTAACAAAAATATGTATTGCTGGGAAAGGATGCCGTTCGGACTTATCAACGCCGGAGCAACCTACCAAAGGTTGGTGAATAAGATGTTTGACCAACACATTGGCGAATCTATGGAGGTGTATGTGGACGACATAGTAGTCAAGAGTCTGAGAAAGGAGGATCACCTTGACCACCTAAAATAGACCTTCGACATACTACGCCACTACAACATGAAGTTGAACCCCAAGAAAACCAGCTTCGGCGTACATTCAGGAAAGTTCCTGGGGCACCTGGTGAGCCAGCGAGGAATCGAGGTAAACCCCACGCAGGTCCAATGCATAATCGAGATGGGCGTACCCGATTCCGTGCAAAAAATCCAGAGGTTAACCGGGTGTATGGTAGCCTTGAACAAATTTATCTCCAGGTCCGATGATCGAAACCATCCATTTTTCGAGGCGATCAAGGTAAACACACGAAGGTATAAAGAGGCGGCCAAAGCCAACAAGCTCCACCTCAAAAACCACTTCGTATGGACAAGCGAATGCCAACGAGCCTTTGAAGACATTAAAGAATACCTGGCAGATACGCAGGTCCTATCGAAGCCAATGTCTGGGGAGAAGTTATACCTCTACCTTGCTGCGTCGGAGGTTGCCATTTGCTCCGTCCTGGTCCGAGAAGAGGTGAAAACACACCTACCAGTGTACTACGTAAGCCAAGTCTTGCACGAAGCTGAGTTGCGGTATACCCCGACAGAGAAGCTAGCTTATGCACTGGTGATGAGTGTTAGAAAATTGAGGCCCTACTTCTTCGACCATCCAGTGGAGGTGTTGACAACATTCCCACTAAGGCAAATACTACAACGGCTGGACACCGCCGGACGTCTGCTGAAATGGTCACTAGAAGTTAGCCAATACGGAATAACCTACGCACCCCGAACAGTGATCAAGGGACAAGCGCTCGCCGACTTTATCGTCGAGCTAACTTTCCCACAAGATCCGACTAGGGGGCGTATAGCTCTGTGGCACCTCTACGTGGACGGATCATCAACCAGTACAGCAGCAGGCACCGGCGTGGTTCTGATCAGCCCGGATAGACAAGTCTTCACCTCCGTAATCCGGTTTGACTTCCGAGCAACCAACAATGAAGCGGGGTACGAAGCTTTGATAGCCGGACTTAGGTTATCATTAGTTGTGGGGGCAACCAATCTTCAAGTTTTCGGAGATTCCCAGCTAATAATATCCCAAGTCCGGGGAGAGTATGAAGCAAAGGACCAGCAGATGATGACCTACCAGAAGATAGCCGCGCATCTGATCTCGATGTTTACGCAGGTTTACATCAATCAGATACCGCGACTAGAAAACACACAAGCAGATGCCCTAGCCTGACTAGCTACCAGTAATGGCGAAGCCGAGTTCACGGAGGTTGTGATCACCAAGCTGAAGAACCCCTCGACGTCCGATTACAAAGTAAATCAGACCTCGAGTGGGGGGCAGAAAGGTGATGAGGACAGTGAAGATTGGCGCACTCCAATCCAAAAATACTTAAAAGACGGAACAACCCCCGAAGATGCCTGGGAAACTAGTCTGATAGTAAAGTAAGCTGCCAGATATACGCTGCTGGATGGCCAACTCTACAAACGTGGGTTCTCTCTACCTCTACTCAAACACTTATCTAAGAAGCAAGGGTTCGAGGTGTTAGAAGAAATTCACAAAGGAATCTACGGAAGTCACGCTGGGGGGCAAGCTTTGGCATACAAGACGATCAGGCAAGGGTACTAATGGCCCACTCTTCGCAAGGATGCCATTAGCTTCGCGCGGAAGTGCCGAAAGTGTCAACTTTTCGCACCTAACATCCACTCCCCAGCCAACCAACTGAAGTCAGTCTTCAGCCCGTGGCCTTTCGCAAAATGGGGTATCGACTTTATCGGCCCATTTCCACCTGGCAGAGGCGGTGTAACGTTTACTGTCGTAGCAGTAGACTACTACACTAAATGGGCCGAAGCCGAAGCGCTCACAATGATAATACAAGAAAGGATGATCGGCTTCATCTGGAAGAACCTGATCTGTCAGTTCGGACTCCCGCTGTCGATCATCACAGATAATGAAAGGCAGTTTGACGGCCAAAAGTTGAGAGACTTCTGTAGTTCGTGGAACATCAAGAAGCACTACTAGACGCCGTACCATCCACAGTCAAATGGCCAGGTCGAGGCGGTTAACAAAATTCTGAAACACATACTGAAGCTCCGCCTCGAAGATAAGAAAGGTAGATGGGAAGATGAACTCCCGGAGGTCCTATGGTCTTACAGAACATCATACCGAGCCAGCACCGGAGAGACACTGTTTACCTTAGCCTTCGGGGCTGAAGCAGTAGTGCCCGTCAAAGTTCAGAACAAGACTTGGAAGGTGGTAGGATTTGATGAAGAAAAGAATGACGAAGCCTTGGCAGTGGAGAAAGATCCGATCAAAGAGACCAGAGCTTCGTCAAAAATGAAGAACGCCACCTACAAGCGTAGAGCCGAAAAGTACTACAATTCCCAGGTCCGAGATCGAAGGTTCAAAGTTGGGGATCTAGTACTGAAAAAGAAGCTGATGGCCCCACCGGGTGTATTCGGGTCAAACTGGGAAGGACCGTTAAGAGTTACCGTAGCCTGGGCAAACGGCACTTATGATCTCGAAGACGCAGAAGGCAATGCCTCGTCATATACCTGGAGCGCGGCACACTTGAAAAAGTTCTATCAATAGACCATGATTTTGTAATAGGTTAGACGAAGGTTCGCATCAGAAATGTTGATAGCAACCAATGTAAATTACGTTGCTATGAGAAGTTGGAAAAATTCATTAAGTCAGAAAAGTTGTCAAGTCATGCGAGCTTCTATAGCTCGTCAGCTAGGTGAGCTCCAGTAGTTCGGCCACTGTCCGAAAGCCCGTAGTCCACTAAGTGTTCGTAGCCTCGTAATGCGCAAGGACCAAGGTCCCAAACGTTATAATAAAAATGCTCGAAGGCAAAGGCCAAAGTGCCCAAGATCGCGAAGGTGCCCTTTCTAAAAGGTCACTAAGCACCAACTGCCTTAAGTTAGAAAAATTTGCAAAAAAGATGGAAAAACGTCTAAGGCAAGGTTCAAGAAACCCAACTACCCAATGTGAATTAAACAAAGTACAACTCGCTACCCTAAGTGGTTTAAGACGAGAAATTCGTGGCCCTAAGTGGCGTAAGATGAAGAATACGTACTATTAAAATAGAGGTACAATTTGTAGTCCTAAGAGACGTAAAACGAACGATTCGCTTCTCAAAAGTAGAGTAAGACGAACAGTCAAGTACCCGAAAAATATGCGAACGAGCTAATTCAAATTATAACGTAAGCACAAAAAACGTAGGTAAACAGAGTTGGAACAAAAAGCTCGAATTTCCATTCAAAAACACTTGGGAAATTTTCAAGCAAAAAATGATGCTTGAAAAAATCCTAAGTACAAGTAGTGTTGCTGGCCACAAAGGTTGGCCAGCTGACCATCTTTGAAATGCAAAAGCTCCTTCTGGGCGAGCTACATGTGCCCAACGAGCTACAACTACTTAAGCAAGAGAGAATTGAAAATTACAAAAAGGAGCTCCTTCTGGGCGAGCTATACAGCCCGGCGAGCTAGTGTTAAACTAGAAAAACAAGAAAAAAACCCTAAGTCCCCGGAGCTACGGGATCTTGAGAGGCAGGAGTGGAGGCGGGGGCAACAGCCTGATTGGTCGAGGGAGAGAGCCGGGGTAAGATTGTGATGTCGCCGGTGCACCCGCTAGTGTCAAGCCCCCCGATATTGACCATAGCATCGCCGCAGACCGCCTGCATTTGCTCCATTATTGGAGAGGTCCGCCCCTCCTCGTTCGTGACCTCCTCTTCCTCAGTGAGGTTCAGCTCTGGCACGGGGATCGTATTGATGATCTTGAACCGTGCCGGAATAAAATCCAAAGGAATTCCAAGTTCTGGGAGGTCGCCGATGTTCAGCTCGGCATCGTCGGGGAAGGGGACTCTGTCCAAGCATTCCTTGAACTTGCCCACCACAGTCTTGACCTCGTCATCGTGGTGAGCTCGCGCCCACCAGAGAGCCCTAAGGACCTCGGCATAGCATTACACGAAGCCCCAGTCCGAGATCTCAGCTCTTGCGGCCACCAAATCAGCCGAGGAAGAGGTATTATTTCGGAGCTCGGCGACCTCATTCACCTTCGCCAAGAGCTCGGCCCCCAACCTCGTGCACTCCTCATCCGCACCCTTGGCCAGACCCCGCTGGAGCTCCAGCTCCCTCTTCGTCAGGTTGTGCTGATCAACCTCTCGGGTGAGCTTCTCAGCGAGCTCTTCTTCCTTAGCCTTGAGTTTGGCCTCTGCATCTTGCTTGAACCCGGCGAGCTTCCGCTGGAGGTCGCCGAGTTGCTTCAGAGCATCCTGCTCGGCGACCTGAGATGCTGTGGCCTTCTCCTCGGCGAGCTTCGCCAATTTTTGGCTTTATCCGCGGACTCCGCCAACGCGATGACCCTCTTGTTCTTCTCCTGGCGACCTGCCTCCAGCTCGGTTGCCTGCTCCAATGCCTTTTGGTTCGCAAGCAGTAACCCACTTGCATAGTGGGCCAAGAGGAGGAGATTCTCAGTCAGGTTTTGGCCATTGATGGTCGCCACCTGGACAGTGGACCAAAATCTCGGCACCTCGCTCACCATGTTGCGCACCAGACCCAGAGGAAGGCCACGCATCGAGGTCAGGGAGCGAGACCTCTCATAGGCGAGAATGGCCTCGTGTCGGCTGGGGTGCGCAATGGAGGCATAGCTGCGAGGTCAAAACAGTTAGAATCAGAAAGTGAAAGACTACAGAATTAACAAAGATCAAAGCCGAGGGGGCGAGCTACTTACTGAACTCGCTCGGGATCCCAGCCTAAGAGCGTATCGTCATTAGCTTGAACCCCAAAGGGAGACGGCGAAGGTGGTGAGCTCCGGATAGGTGTTGCCACCATCGGGGCAGTAGATTGGGCAGATCCACCCTGAGCTGACCTAGCCGAAGCTCGCTCGGCTGGGTCAGAGTCCTCATCGCGCAGGCCGGTATACTTGGTCCTCTTACGGTTCTGAGGATCCTCACCGCCCACTTGGGACCCATCACCCCTATGGAGGCCCCTCTTCTCATGACCCCGCTCGGGGGTGGCACCAGTTCGCCCTCCACCTCGATTGGTTCGGGCGACCTCCGCTGCCTTCGATTTCGTCGGGCCTTTTGTTGACCCTTTCTGGGTCCCGGACCCCCTACCTCGCCTTTCTTCTGGGCGAGCTCGGCCTTTTTGCTCGCA
This sequence comes from Prunella vulgaris, assembly GCA_026898435.1. Taxonomy (NCBI): domain Eukaryota; kingdom Viridiplantae; phylum Streptophyta; class Magnoliopsida; order Lamiales; family Lamiaceae; genus Prunella; species Prunella vulgaris. The sequence continues at coordinate 811,022 of JAPKLY010000155.1, read as the reverse complement.
TCCAGTGCGAGCAGTGAAGGCGGGGAGAGCCTATTGGGGTGAGGTGGACCCATTGCGAATCGGCTAGCTACTATCTGGTAGGAGTCCGTGATCTCGACTGTTGGGAAAACAACCCTGCTACCGTCTGCAAGAAAAAAAAAATCAAACAGTTAGCATCCCAGGCGAGCTACCCCCCCTTCCCAATATGGGCGAGCTACGAAGGGTTGTGAACCTGGAAGCTCAGGACCTTCAACCGTAAGGTGGTGAGGCAAGGTGTGAAGTCCAGCAAGCTTGAGGCAATGATGCTGAGTCAGGTGGGCAGCCTCCCGATCTTCCTAACTCCTCAGATAGCAGACTGCTCACACTACGTCAAACTCGAGGGACGTCTCGGGTTTACCGCGGCTAGACTTGTGATGCTTCAGACCTGCAAAAAGAAAGGAATTAGATTAGTAAATCAACCCACACACACCAAGTAGGCGACCTACTGCTAGCCTCCCCATATTCATCTGGGGTTGGGATTCGCTCTCCTCGCCCGGAAGTAGTCCGCAGAAGCTCGCCAGTCTCCGCCCATGAAGATGAACTGTTGTTTCCATTCACGGACCTTATTCGGAAGGATCCCCAAGAATTTCTCTCCCGGGCGAGCTTTGAGGTAGTAGTACCCCTTGCCATCCTTCACTTGCCGTGTTACGGCGAGAAGTTCATTGAGCTCGGCGATTGTCAACCGGTTCTCGTACCCCTCCAATCCGAAAATCGCCAACGACGCCAATAAGTTGCTCCAGGCATTGGGAGTGAGCTGAGTAATGGCGAGGTTGTTATCGAGCAGAAATTGGTCGATAATTGGATGGAGAGGTAGCGTAAGTCAAGCCTCGAGGGTATGGACATTGATGGCCGTCAACCCCACCGGAGGTGCGTCAGCTCGCTCGTCCTTCCTCGGGGCATATAAAAAGATATCGAGTGGAATCCTATACTTCTCGCGGAGGTGAAGGAGCTGGTACTCAATCATGATACTTGTGATCTCGCTCGCCTTGTAATCAGACTTGTTCGCCGCATCCCGATACTCTCGCCCGGGGAGGTCGAAGTTCGTCGCATACTGGGCGACGTACTCATCCCAATCGAAGGGATGAACCACCTCAGCTGGGACCTGATGCTCAATCAATTGGGGCTCCGGGAAACAGATGGATCGGAACCACTCCACTGTAACTTCCTCGAGGTCGCCCTTTTCTCGCCCGCATCGGCGACCTCCTCGCCAACCTCGGTAACCTCCTCGCCAGCCTCAACGGGCCCTTCGTTGCCACTGGCGACCCTTTCCTCAGGGGCGACCTCGTCGCCTTCCTCCCATACCTCGCGGAAGACAGAGCTGGAGGCCCCTTCCTCCGACTCGTGAGAACGGACCTCGCTGTGTAGCTCGCCAGAGCTCGGGCGAGCTACCGAGGTCGCCTCGAAACTAGAACTAATCATTACAGGAGTAATTTGGGGAATCAGCTCGTTCTCCGCCATCGGTTGTTTTTTAGGATTTCGGTTTGAGAGGGTCTCACTCAATTCGTGGGTCGACATAGTTGGTGCAAAGTTCAGAAGATTCCCAGATATGTCAAAGGTTTCGGCCGCCGGAAGTTATGGTACGGAGTCGGCCGGAAAGATTGAAAAGTCATGAGGGAACGTACAAAATCCCCAAAAACTCAAGGAAATCGAAAGAAAGAAATAAGGAAGGAAAATAAATGGGTTTTCAACCTTGTAGAACGCCGGAATCTTCGTCGGAAGCAAAGGTGTCGTCCCCCGGAAAATACTTCGAAAATTCGGAAATGCAAAAGTGAGAAATGAACTCGCCTCCACCTATTTATAGACGTCGGGGCGAGGTCGAATATCCGAGGAGTACAGGGACCATTTTGCAAAGCATTTGAAAGATGACCATGATGGGCGCGGGAAACCACGCCTAAAAAGACGTGCACGACGCCTGGATTCCCGCACCACGTCGGCCAAAGCAACCGCCATAATGGAGCTCACCCACAAACTCGGCATCTGCCTAAAGGTAGTTCGCCAATACTTGGGCCCTCGTCCATGGAGACAGATCAGCTCGCCCACACATTAGACGGGTCATGATGTGTGCGAGCTGGGGGGCAAATGTTGACAAGGCGAACTACTTGTGGATAATCACGAAATTATCCCAAGGCTAAGGAGGTCGCCCATTTGTGTGGAGAGCCAAGTCACCGGTCATGACCAAGACCAACATAAGGGAGCTCGGCGAGGTGGGTAAGGACCTCGCCCAAGCTCCCAATAAACCTAGGTCGGAGGTCGGAAACACCGGGAGAGGAAGATTAGGGGCGAGCTACCCCACTTCAGAGGGAGCTCGCCCCAACCTGAGGAGACCTCGCTGAAATCCATTGTTGCGTCGTCCGCGAAATCCGCACAAGGCAAGGAAGCTCGCCCATGAGCTCGCCCAGTCGAGGTACCCGAATAGCGGATATATAAATAGGACAAATGTATGTAGTAGAATGAGGTCTTGTAAAGGGAGCAGGGTGAGGGACCAAGACGAAGGTTACAGACCTTCGTCAACACCGGAAGCCAAATAGGCTCGTAAGGTGCTACCTCACACTCGCGCACCTATAAATAAGACCTCTCTTGTAACTATTACAGAATTTTCCAATTATAATTCAATCATAATACACGTTTACTTTCTCTCTCTAAACTCTCTACTTTCTCTCTCTATATTATCCCTCAAGAACACAAAATCTTAGATTATTATTTGATAGGATTAATATGTTATAACAAGCCACATAACAAACACGATTAGTAAATTCTATCAACACCAAACAATGTTTTTTTTTTTTTTTAAAAACAAATTTTTTTTTCTGAAAATACTACCAAATTTCAAAAAAATTAGTCGAAATTTTACATTTTGTTCGGAAATTTTTTTCGAACAAAATGTGATATTTCTTAAAAAAGTTTCGAAAATTTGATATAATTTCAACAAACCAGAGATGAACAACAGCGTCGCAATTTTTTTTTTAAAATTCAACTTTTCCAACACGAAAACGATATCAATATGTCTATAATCAATTTTATACACTCATATAATAATAATATTTACAAAATATAATATCATAACAATATATATGCAAATGATTCAAGATTAAACAACAATAAAAAATTAGGTTTTTAAAAATTTACATATACATTTTTTTGAAGAGGGTAGTGTATTTACTAAACATGAATAGTAAAAAAAATTACAAGGACATTTTTTCCAATTAATTATTATAAAATAAGAAAATATGATAGTGTATTTAACAATATGGCTAGTGCCAATAACCTTGGCCAGAACGCTCAACAATTATGAAAGACTCAATTAACAATCTCAATTACCAGCGTCATCAGGGGTTTCCAGACGGCGGAGTTGCGGGAGCTGTGGCTTGGACGACCGGCTGTGGGCCATTCAATCGGCGGTGAGAGCTCAAATCGGTGACGGGCTTCCAGTGGCGGGTTGAGCGCGGTGGTTTGCAACGGCGGCTGTCGCGTGTGCAGAGGTGGCGGTTATCAGTGGTGTGACGTCGGGATTCCGGTGTGGCTGTTTGCTGTTGCGGCGAAGATGGAGGTTTCCAGGCGCGCTGATGCGAGACGGCGACGAACGGAGGCGCCTTCTTCGATGGGCGCGACTAACAGAGGCGTTGCGAAATCCGGCGGAGACGCGATAGGGCTGTGATGATTCTAGGCACGGCGCTTGACTGCAGGAAGAATTGGTGGTTTCGATCCTTGAGCAGCGGCTCTAGGCGTTTGAGACGCGTATGCGGTGAGATAGATAGAGTGGAGGCAGAGCTTTGAATCGACATCTTCATGGTGCGATGTAGTGTAGACAGGCGTGAATGAGATTTGAATGAGGCTGTGCGTTTTTCGCTGAAGAGGACGGTTCACAGGCTGTTTGAAATTTCATTTTGGTTTGTTGGTGTTCAATGGCGGGCAGAGCAGTGGACTGGGATTGGTTGTGATCGTCCCTGGATGGCACGTATGTGTACTGCAAACTTTTCAATTTAAATTAAGTTAAAAGGCTCATAAAATCATATCCAAAATTAAATAATTAACAATTGATTAAATTCTTAAAATCACTTTATTAATTTTTTTGGAGCTCAAATAACAAAATGATGATATAGATTGCAATTAAGGTCCTAATTGCAAGCAAAACTCTAGAAATTCATCTCAAAATGAGCACAAATTGATGCAAATATGACCATAATAATCTTTCACTGTTGTCAAAAGAATTTTATGTCATATATTTAATTCACACCTTCTATTTTAAAATTATAAATTATTATCTAAAGTAAAACACATTATAATAAAATTAGAGCATGACAGTTGGTATCAGGGCAAGTCTATGTTCTAGTAGATTTATAAAAAAAATTTACTTTTTAGGTCAAGAAAGATTTTTTTGCAAAAAAATTATCTGCAAATGATTTTTTTTTTAAGTAATGGTCATGCATCACTACCTCGCGCTTCAACTCAATTGGGCTGGCACATCGGGCCAACTGCTATTTTTTGGGCTGGCCCGGCCCGGTTGTTACCAGACCATGATTATTTGGGCCCGTCATGGCCCTGGACGGGCTGCCGGGCCATCGGGCCAAATTGGCCTGCTTTTTTTTTTTTTTAAATTTTAAATTTTTAGTAGAATTCATGTTTATAACTACAAAATAAATAATAGATAAGACAACAATTAATTGCTCATATTTAAAATGATTTGATATACCAAACATAAATATACATAGTAATACCATTTAACAATGTTATTAGTTATTACCACAAGCATAAATATACATATAAAATATTAGATTTCTTGGAAACCCAAGTCTTGCATATAAAAAAAGCATTAGGTATTCATACAAGCATGTTGACTTATTCAACATCACTAATAACTTCTCTTTACATGAATAAGAGAGTAGACACTTTCAAAATATGCATAATTCGTATTGCATTATCCGATCCATTAAAAGTGGATATATAATAACCACCTAATATCACAAGAATCATGTTAATACTCCAAATGGAGTCAGATGCCTTTTATTGTATATATTATCATAAGGGAGAAGTCATATTTCATTAATAATCTCATAATTTGCAATGCAATTCTATTCATAATTCAGAAAGAAACGCATCAGTAATTGATTCATTTGAGAAGATCAATATTACACCTTTATGGTTTATTCATAGACACACACACATTATAGTGCAAATGGAAGCCAATAAATGAACATATTATTAATGAACATTTTTATTACCAAAAAGTATGCATATTAATTGCCTCAAAATTTATAATTACAACCTCTTATAGAAGCCTCTTATACTACAACTCATATTCTAAACTACATCAGAATCCTCTTAGCACAAATAGCAAATACTTAACTACAACAGAGTAATCCCCAATTTCAAAATAAAAAAAAAAAACTAAACTTCTACCGGGCAACCCCAGGGCCACCAGGTTAGGCCCGAGCCCGAGCCCGAACAGGTCAACGGGCCTACTGGGCTGGGCCAAATAGGCCCGGTTCTTTTCAGGCTAGTATTTTTGGGCTCGTCCTGTCCTTTAGGCCGGGTTTTTCAGGTTGGGCCTGTTTTGAAAGCTCTAATCAAAAGACATGGACATTTACGATTTCATTGCATGGTTTTTTTTTTTTTTTTTGTCAGTAAAAGGAAAGATTTTACAAAGATAATTTGGTACAAGCAGTACCACAACACAAGAATACACTTCAACGATCTAGGATCATTCTAGGATTATAAAGTCAATTGTTAAAAAAAATAGCAACACCTTTTGATCTTTCACATACAACCAACTCCAAATCATATCTTTTATTTCTTCTACCGCCTTAGGAAGCGACCAAGATCTATTCCTAAAAATGATTTCGTTTCTCCAATATCAAATTATCCAAACAATGCCTAACCAAATAATTGCAGCAAGCATTTTCCCCCCTTTACCATGAACTAAGTAGCCAAAAACATCAAAGATCTGATAAATGATTTGCAAAACTGTAGTACAGTTGAGCCAATTAAGAATCAACATCCAGAAAGCATACACTTTTATTGCTCTAAATGAAAGTATGTCTACTTGATTCTTCATGTTCTTCACAAAAAATGCACCTTAAATTATTATTAACATTGAGTATATTCCTCCTATTCAAGTTATCTTTCATTGGTAGATGATCATGGAGGAGTCGCCACCCATGTTCAATAAGTTTTGAAGGAGCGAAGCTTTTCCAAATTATCTTGAAGCATTTTTTTCTTGATCCCAATCTGCACCACCGGTTGATATAAAGTTGATAAAAGGTCATAGGCCCCATTAGTTGAATACATACTGTTTTAAGTCGTATTCCATCTCCAAGAATCCACAACTTCATCCTTTGGGGTAAACAATAAACCTGTCAATTAAAGCAAAGAGATTATTAACACACTGTGCCTCCTTATCAAATAACCAATGTCTCCATCTCTACCTCCAAACTCACCTTTCCTTTTTCCACCAACTCATTGACCCCACTTTGCTCTCCTTGTTTAAACTTAAATTATACAATCTAGGAAATTTAGATTTTAAAGACTCTCCTGACAAGCGATTTGTATTCGCACACAAATGCACTTTCCTACAAGTGTATAGGATCGTGTAATGGTAAGCTGACCAAGTTATAAAAAAATATTGAACCCTAAGGAAGCAATGAGACAATTCTAATCCTATGATTTGTGTGTTTTTGGAAAGAAAAAAAAATAATTAAATTGCAAGTTCGGGGTTTCTAACTAATTATTATGTAAAGTAGAAAATAAAAAGAACTAAATATTAAGAATAAAAAACTAACTAACACGAGAGTGTGAAGGACTGGTAAAATGCTTCGGGATAATATATGAACAGAAATAACTAAGACAGCAGGAATCATGCAAAATAACATAAATTGATCAAAGATGTGACAAATATTACTGGGAACAATAGAAACAAGAATTTAGATAAAACCTAATTGAAAAATGAAATTGAAATCAAACCAAACTAATCAAAATAATCTCAAGAAATCCCAAAACAAGAATTCAAAGTGTTGTAAAAAAATTAGAATCCCTACTTTTCGTAAAAAAACCCATAAAATCTACTAACTACCTAATGCCCTAATTATCTACTGCGTGCTTGTACCCTAATTCTAAGTCATCCTCTCTTAAAATACGTGCTAAATCCCCTTAAGCCCACTACAAATTGGGCCTAATAAAAGAAATAATTGGGCTTAAATGATTAAAAGGAAAACTTGGGCCTAATGTAGCATCTTCCAATTTACCATACAGAGGAGTCGGTTGTGCGGTGTATCGACAGTGAAACTCCGATCGGTGGGTTCATAAGAGATGGTGACAAGAACTGGTAAATTCCGGTCTTCGATTTGGCGACGAGCGACAGATGTGAAATGGCTGTGGCAGAGATGAGGTCTCAATCAGCGACAAGGATTGAGACGAGCAGTGGAGCGGCCATGGAGGTTTCCAATCGGCGGGTGAGTGGGATTCTGGTGCGGTGGCTGACGAACAGAGTGCGGCGGAGAGGATCGATCGACTGAGGAGTGTGACTTCCCTTTCAGTACGATGATAGTTATTGTGAGTTACGGCGTGTGCGAAGCGAACACCGGCTGGGCTTTGATTTGGTGGTGTGACGGACGTGTGCTCGGATGTGCGTTTGGCTTTCTGAAATCTGGGATGTGGAGCTCTGCGTTTTCTGGCATTACGTGTTGATGAGTGTGTGGAGCGGTTCTGGGACTGGTGGTTGTGTAGGGCATCCATGGCATGAGTGGTATACGACGAAGATGATGGTTGAGTGTGGTGTTGGCAAAACTATTTCCAGATTTAGGGGATCTGCAGCTGCGGTTGTGAATTGTGGTTGAGTGGTGTGGCAGACAGTATATATGTGGTGGTACGATTTCAACTGTATGGTGTGAGATATGAGACCCACTTGTTTTCTTGATCAACTTAAGCCTGCAATTTGTCAAAGCCAGTGTAACATGATGACTTTCAATTAAATCAAACACAATGAATGAATAACGAAATAGATAACAATTAAATCCCTAAATGCATGCAAAACTCAAGACATTTATTTCTAAATGAGCACAAATTGATGTAAATATGACCTTAATCACTCCCCCCAAACTAGTGTATTACTCGTCTCGAGCAATTAATCGATCAAACCTGGGGAATATTGGAATCAATTAGTGATCATCATATCATCAAGTTCCATACAACACAAGCAACATAAGTTTCAATCAAGCATGCTCTGTGTCAACTTCGAGTCTAGTTATCAAGAATCAATAACACATCAACTCAACTCAACTCATCACAATCCTCTCGGTAGTGTATCAGTCATCACTCAAGTGTATGAGTTATATTTCAGCACTTAATGTCACTCTCAATAACTGCACTACCATAAGCTTGTCTATTGGCTCTATTCTCCACTACTATAAAAAATAAGTAAGTTGCAAATCAATGAGGGCTTTTCATTTGGTTGTAATGTTGGCTCTTTGGTTATGGTAGGAATCTTATTGATAAAAGTGACTTAAAGGGTTAGTAGAGCAAAAAATTTCTAACATTCTACCTCGGCTCACATATTTCATTCCACACATTCCCCACTCTACACTTCATTTCACTTTTTTTTTCTTTTCCTCGTTTTATTTCATTCTTTTCTCAACATCACCTTGCATTTTGAGGCAAGGTCCCAACCAATTTTTTTCCACCACATATTCCCTTTTTCTTTTCTTTTCAACACGATTCACGGTACTTCCCAATCAACAAAATGAAGCTCTACTATCCCTTGGGTGAAAAAGGCTACGCATGATAAAGGTCTTAAACAGGTTGCCAAGAAAATAGGATATAAGGCTCAAACGTGCTGACTAGGGAATCATTAAACTCAGGTAGGGACAATATGACTAAATGACTCAGGCAATTCAAGGATGGTCTCATCTCATTTTTACAAAATTCTTACTTTGTGTAATCTCAAATTAGACTCAAGGTACGTTCTAGAGTAACAACATACTAAGAGGACCACACAACCAAGAAGACTTCATCTGTTTAAAATGAACAGGAATCGGCTCAAGTCTCACATGCAATGTGATTGTGACAAGTTTTATTAACTCGAGATTATCTCAACTCAACTTCTAGCATCAAAGCATCTATTACTTACACCCTACTCAAACATAATGAAAACTCAGGTGTACTTCACTCAATCATACAACTACACTTCTAAATCCAATATTACCCTATTCACACTTCATGAATCCACACATTTCAACAAACTCGAGTATCTCAACAAGCAAAGGACCAGAAAACCATCAACAAAAAGGGGTAGGTGCGCCGATGCAAATGTACATAAGTTCAATCAAATATAACATACACTCCCCCAAACTTAAAGCTTGCTATTCAATTCTATGTTTGAGCCAGGGGTTTCCATCTGAGACTCATACCAAAGCAAAATAACTCAACACTTATACAGGCTCATTCCCACACCTTAGAGAGATCACAAACATCAACTAGAGCAACAAGAACAAAGTATGTGAGCATGTGCAGTGTAGGCATAAAAATAGTAAAAATAATCACTTCCCCAAACTTAGAGATTTGCTAGGCAACTCTAAGTTTGAGTTCGTGGTACCTCAGTCTGCACCAAATTACTTCTGTTCAAACCAGCACAATTGGCTTTCTCTTATTTCCTTTTGCACGCAACCATCCAAAACCTACAAACCACACAGACACTCGGAGAGAAACAGGGATTAACAAAAAAAAATCAAATCAAAATAAAAGAAAACTAATAAAAATGAACAAAAGTAATAAAAGAAAATGGGTTGCCTCCCATTCAGCGCTATATTTAATATCCTATGTCGGACGATACCTCATAAGCTCAAGGTGAGACAGACAAATCATAGAGTCTGACCCTACTTACTACCTCTTTGGGACAAGAAGGGTAGTAGTGCTTCAACCTACGTCCATTTGCATAAAATCGTTCACCTTTGTCATTTGTGAGTTCATACCATCACCCTGAAAAGTAATTGGATAGGGTGAAAGGGGCATTCCCCTCGACTTCATCTTGCCCGGAAACAACTTCAAACGCGAGTTTAAAAGAAGCACTTGCTTGAACTTTATTCTTGCATCCAGTGTTCTAAAAGTCGGTCAAGTCGGCCGACTAATCGCTCTTTGGCCGATCAGTTTTACCTAAAATCGTCAGAAAAAAATATTTTGCCTTGTAGACGGTGCTTAGAGGCGACTAGTCAGCATCTAGGCACCCAGTCATCCGACTAACAATAGGCCTGGGCATTTTGTTCTCCCTGGACGGGTATTTCAATTTTTAACTGCCGCCGCGCGCAAGCCCGGAGGAGTTTGAGAAAGATGAATGAAGAGAGAGAGGGGAGAGAGAGAGAGAGCAACCCCCCACCAATTCATCAGGTAATCACAGATGAGTTCTTCGTGTCTCGGATGGAAATGTAATCCCGGCACCAGCTTCGCCTTCCCGGTGCTCAAACTGCTCATTTTGGTGGTAGTTGTACGGTGGTGCTTCCCCTGATATATATAACTGAAGATCATATGTGGCCATGTGTATAGCCACGTTTTCCTCTCTGAATCTTTGGTCAAAGAAATGTGGAGTGTGGGCCCTTCTTCTCATTAGAATTCACGTGAGTATTCCACAATAAATTAGGAATGCTATCAATTAAAAAGTAGAAATGGGCTACAACTGGGCCTCTATTCATTAATTAAATTAATATCTTTTTTGCCTCAATTAATTAAATATTGAATGAATTAAATGTCTTTTTAATAACTTATAAAAATTTAGAAATTTAGACATTTATATCCCAAAGAAATAATAAAAAAAAGAGTATTGGGATGTTTTTAATATATAACTTATAAAAATTAAGAAATTTAGACATTTAATAATAATTTTATTATTAAATAATTAATTATATTTATCATTTAGGTCTTTCCGACTAGTCCCCGACTAATCGCTAGACCCTAGTGGTTCAACCGACTAGCGACTAGCATTCTTCTCCTTAAATATTTTGACATTCTCGTATTCCTCTTCACGAAACTACTCCAACTCATACAATTGGAGCAGTCATTTCTTTCCCATCAACTTTGCATCAAAGTTAAGCATCTTTATGGCCTATAGTGCTTTATGCTCCAACTCAACTAGAAGGTGGCAAGGTTTACCAAACACAAGTTGGTACGGGGACATATTTAGTGGAGTTTTGAATGCAGTTATGTATGCCCATAATGCATCATCTAGATTTAATGCCCACTCCTTTCGAGATGAACTCACACTCTTCTCCAAAATGAGTTTAATTTGTCTGTTGGAATCCTCGGCTAACCCATTTGTCTGAGGATGGTAAGGGGTTGCCACTTTGTGCTTCACATCATATCTCTTGAGAAGAGCACTCAAGGTCTTGTTCACGAAGTGAGAACCACCATTACTTATCGAAGCTAGTGGGACTCCAACAATCACCACCTTTGCATCATTAACTCTTGTAGGAATTGCCTCTATCCACTTAGAGACATAATCAACCCCAACAAGGATATACTGATAACCATAAGATGGAGGAAACAGCCCCATGAAGTCTATGCCCAAAAAGCTCAACTTCTATGAACATATTTAGGGGCATCTCTTCTCTTCGAGACAATCCCCCTACTCTTTAACATCTATCACAATTAATCACAAAGTGGTGGCTATCTTTGAACAGCGTGGGCCAATAGAATCTCACTTATAGTACCTTTGAATCAGTCTTTAGAGAGCCGAAATGACCACCACAAGGCAAGGTGTGACAATGCCTCAGTACACTTTCCCACTCATTATTAGGAACACATCTTCTTATGATTGAATCAACACCTCTTCGATTTAAAAATGGGTCATCCCAGATATACTTCCTCACTTCTCATATGAAATGAACCAAATTGGCTCCTCTCCACTAGCCAAGTAGTTAGCAAAATCTGAGAACCATGGACCTTCCTCACACTTCTCGCACATTGGATTCTCTTCAATACGAAACAATTTCTCATTAGGGAAGCTCTCAATGATCTCCTCGTTTTTCTCATTTGCATCATCTCCCCTATCATTCTAGATAAATGGTTAGCAATCACATTCTCACTCCCCTTCTTGTCTTTGATTTCCAAATCAAACTCTTGGAGCAAGAGAATCTGCCTGATCAGCCTTGGCTTTGAGTCCTTTTTAGTCATCATGTACTTGATCGCTAAATGATCAATGTATACTTTAGTTTTCTCATCTACTAGGTAGGGTCGAAATTTCTCAACAGCGTACACTATAGCTAGTAACTCTCTCTCAGTGGTAGTGTATTTCAGCTGAGTTGGGTTGAAGGTCTTGAAGGTATAATAATTAGTGTGAAATCGCTTCTCTCTCATCTGTCCCAAGGCTATCCCCATAGCATAGTTGTTTGCATCTCACATGAGCACGAATGGCTCATTCCAGTTTGGTTCCAAAAGGATAGGAGCACTCACCAACGCCTCTTTCACTTTCTTGAAAGCAGTAAGACAATTTTCATCAAACACAAATGGCACATCTTTTTCTAATAAATGAGATAATAGTTTAGAGAGTTTAGAAAAATCCTTAATAAACCGTCTATAAAATCCTGCGTGCCCAAGGAATGATCTTACTCCTTTCTCATTGATAGGTGGAGGTAATTTTTCAATAGCTACCACTTTAGCTCTATCCACTTCCATTCCTTGTGCTGAGATATGGTATCGCAACACGACTCCTTCTGTCACCATGAAATGGCACTTTTCCCAGTTAAGCACCAAATTCGCTTCCTCGCACCTGCTCAACACTTTCTCTAGATTGACCAAGCAAAAATCAATGAAGAGCCAAAAATAGAAAAGTCATCAATAAACACCTCCATGATATGCTCAATTAAATCGTGGAATATAGACATCATGCAACACTGGAACGTAGCAGGAGCATTACATAACCCAAAAGGAATGTGTCTCCAGTCATATGTACCATAATAACATGTAAAAGTGGTTTTCTCTTGGTCTTCAAAAGTAATCATGATCTGATTGTATCCCGAATAACCATCAAGAAAACAATAATATATATGCCCACACAACCTATCTAGCATCTTATCCATAAAAAACAATGAAAAATGGTCCTTACAAGTGGCTTTATTCAATTCTCTATAATCCACACACAGTCGTCATCCCGTAGCGACCCAAGTAGCTATAACCTCATCATTCTCAGTTTTAATCACAGTCATACCACCTTTCTTAGACACAACATGCAGAGGTGAAACCCATGGACTATCACTAATAGGAAATATCATTCCAGCATCTAAAAACTTTAGCACTTCCTTTTTAATGACTTCCTGAATTATGAGATTTACTATACGTTCATGTTGCACTAATGGTTTGCTACCTTCCTCTAGCCTTATTTTATGCATGCAAATAGAAGGATTTATGCCTTTCAAATGTTCTATTGACCACCCTATAGCAGACTTATGTCTTTTCAACACATCAAGCAATCTAACAAGATCATTATTTTCGAGGGAAGAAGACACAATTAGCGGATAATATTCGTTCTCATCCAGGAAAGCATACTTCAGATCCTCTGGAAGTGGCTTTAGGGTAGGTCCCTTCTTCTCATTCTCGTGCTCCTTGCACTTATCCAATTCTTGAGTTGCTTTATTATCCTTATCCACATTCATCTCAAGTACTCCTTCCAAGTGCCTGCAGGTCTCAGAGTCATTAGTAACAAGCATATGAGTATCACTAATATAAGAAGGAATAACATAATCAGGAGAAAAAATAGAGATAGAAGATGATTCAAATGCTTCTGCAACACAGATATCCATGATGTCAAGTGTTTGACATGTCTCATTCTCCATCGGGTACTTCATTGAGTCATGGATTGAAAAGTGAATCTCCTCGTCATTGAATTTAAGGGTACGCTTTCAATTGTGCACATCGATCACCGCTCTCGCAGTCGAGAGGAATGACCTACCCAATATGAGAGGACATCTTTGTCTTTCTCCATCTCCAAGACATAAAAATCAGCTGGGAACACAAACTTCTCCACTTTCACTAGCACATCTTCTACAAAGCCATTCAGAGTAGTAGTAGAACCATCAGCTAATTGTAGGGCCGTGGAAGTGGACTTCATATCTCCCTGATTGAGACTCTTGAAAATTGAAAAGAAAATCAAATTGATACTTGCCCCTAAGACACACAATGCATTCCTGACCACTCCATTACCTATATCACACGAGATAGTGAAACTGCATGGATCCTTCATCTTTGTTGGTAAATTCTTTTATAGCAAGGCACTACACTCCTTGGTGAGCTTCACCATCTCAGGCTCATCTATTCTCCGTCTCTTAGCTAGAAAATCCTTCAAACATCTTGCGTAGCTAGGCATTTGCTCGAGTGCTTCATAGAATGAAAACTTGATGTAGAGTTTCTTGAATACCTCCAGGAATTTCCCGAACCTCTCATCAAGCTTCTTTTTCATGAATCTCTGTGGGTATGGTACCGGTACCACATATTTTGGTACTCCCCACTCATCAACCTCTGTCTTCTTCTTGTTCTCCCTGGCATCATTCCCTTTCTTCCATTTAGGGACAAACTCATCTGCTAGCCCTCATCAACTTTTTGCTTCCTTTTCCCCTTACTCCCCTCAGCTGCTTCTTCATCTTCTTCACACAAATTCTCATTTCCAAACTCAACATGCTCATGCCCATGATCAACAACTAGAATTAAGGGTCCCTCGTACTTCGTTCCACTCCTCAATTCAGTTGCCTGGCAATGCTCCCTCGGGTTTTGCTCAGTAGTAAAAGGGAATTTCCCTTTATTCATCTGTGGTTCCAGAAAACTTGCCATTTGCCCCAACTAAAACTCCAGGGTCTTTACTTGGGAATTGGTGGCCTTCAACCCTTCATCAACCCTCTTGTTAGTGCCCTCCATTTTCTTTAGAAGTAAAGCAAGCATCTCATCGGTTGTGGCTTTCCCTTCGCTATTTAGAGGTTTCGATCCCGGGTAAACCCCTGGTGAAAGTTGAATAGCAGCTTTTGGGTTGGAGTAGAAAAAATTCTCATGCTTTCTGGAATTGGAATTATAGGGCTGATTGGCTTGGTAGTTGTTCTGGTATTTCTGCTGGAAAGGTGGTGCAACATATGGTCTCGGCCCTTGAGAATTTTCATAGTTGTGTTGTTGGTATGACCCTTGGTATGGTTGTCTACCCATGAAATTCGTCATCTCAACTGGTTCTTGTGAGAAGCCCTCTGGTTAAGAGGTTTCGGAAATTTGATTTACTTGGCCAGAAGGTGCAGGTTAGAGGTTTCATCATTATGCTCCTCGTGCTCTTATTTTCTTCCTCCAACTAAGCTACCCTGTCATATCTTCCATACACTTCTTCACTCTGAAATGAATCATTGGCAACGATGTTCTCAATGATATTATTTATCTGCCTCAATATCATAATCCACACTGATCTATCTACACAAGAATTGAGATTATTTTTGTCTCTCTCATTCAACCTAAATGTGAAGGTAAGAAGTATCTATTCCTCCCTGAGTCCATACTGAGGACATGCTAACAACAGACCCTGATATCTCTCCCAAGCTTCAGACATAGACTCTCTTGACTATTGCTTAAAGCTCTTTATGGCATCCCTAGCTTTCAGCATTCTTGAAGGTGGATAGAACTTTTTGAGGAATTTAGAGCTTAGCTCATCCTAAGTTGTCACCATTGGATTAATGTTTGATAACCAACTCTCAGGTCTTCCCTTCCTGGTCCAATTGAATAATCTCAGTCTTTTCTCA
Organism: Prunella vulgaris; assembly: GCA_026898435.1. Classification (NCBI taxonomy): domain Eukaryota; kingdom Viridiplantae; phylum Streptophyta; class Magnoliopsida; order Lamiales; family Lamiaceae; genus Prunella; species Prunella vulgaris. The sequence continues at coordinate 795,264 of JAPKLY010000155.1, read as the reverse complement.
TCATCAGGAATAACTCTGAATTTGACAGTGTCACTTATCTTCAGGAAATTTGCCAAATGCTGATTAGGATCTTCTTTATCATCTGACCCATCAAATTGATTCTCCTATTGGCACTATTTCATGAAAGAAACTCAATGAAGGAAGACCTAATTTTGAGGATTCCGTTAGCCATTTCATGAAAGAAACTCAACAAAATAATGCTAAGATTGAGGCAAGATTTCTCAAGTTGGAAGAGTAAATGACCTCACTCGCTCCACTTAGTCAATTGCTACATGCGGTGAATTCTTTAATGAATCGAATAAAGAAGTTGGAGGTCCAAATTGGCCAAGTGGCATCGTCAAGTGGAAATGGAGAGAAATGGAAGTTACCTTCTACAACAGAGGTAAATCCAAAAGAATATTTCAAAGCTATTAAGTTGAGGAGTGGGACAACTTATGAAGGCTCAAGTATGCCCGTGGAAGATGATGAAAGAGCAAACGAACTGGTTGAAGAAAAGGAAAAAGAGAGAGATTTTGAGATGATTGATGCCCAAGAGGCTATTGAAGAGTCAAATGAGAAAGAAGGAAAAATTAATGAAAAGAAAGAGGAATGGGTCCCGAAATGGAGAAGAACAAAAGATGCAAAGAAGAAGGAAGAGGAAATAGAGTGTGATGAGTGGGGAATTCCTATAACCCCCATTCCACCACCTTTTCCTCAACGCTTTATGAAGAAAAAGCTTGATAAGAAGTTCTCTAAATTCTTAGAGGTTTTAAAAAAGTTGACTATCAATGTCCCTTTACTTGAAACATTGGAGAAGATGCCCACATATACTAAGTTTCTCAAGGATCTCATTTCTAAGAAGAGAAAAATTGATGAAGGGGAAACGGTGAACCTAACAGATGGGTAAGTCTTGTTGAAGCCTTTGAATGACTCATACACAACAGTCTTAGCTGATTTTACAGGTTTGGGTCGTACCTTAAATGTAACCAAGGGTGGAGAAGGGTTCTGCTTGTACTTGCCCTTCTGGGATGGTCTAGGTTGATCCCTCCTTATCTGATTTTTCCCTTTTCCCTTATTATCAGCTCCCTGAACCTGTACCTTTTTTTCTCTTTAGAGGACTTAGGGAAGCCAACACCTCTTTTGTTATGCTCTTGTTGTGAGGAAGTATCTATAGATGACATTGCATTATGTGCATTGGTTAGTTGTTCCAATTTCAACTTGAGTTGATCCTCATTTTCTTTGGTCTTTTTATGCTCCCTGAAGAGTTCATTAAACTTAGCCTTTAATAGCTTATGTTCCTATTCCAACCCCAGATTTTCAGCCAGTAGCGTAGCAACCAGATGTTCATGTTCCTCATATTTGACTCTCTTAAGTCTTCTGACTCTTGAGTCTGTGAAGAAATGAGTTCAGCTGATAGTTCAATTAACTGACCTTTCTCGAGGGTCAGCTAAGATACTTCAGTTTTTAGTCTAGAGTTCTCCTCTTCTAGTTTAGCACAAACATTTAGAGAGGATTGGAGATCTGAGAGCAGTTTTTGCAACTTAGACTCTATAGAATAGGTAGATAAGCAAGATGAGCTAACAGAGGGGGTTTCAGCTTCTACCTCTTTTCTATCCGCCATGAGGCAAAACCCTTTTGAGGATGGTGAATCAGCAGTGGAGATATACTCTTCAAAATCTTGAATTATTTGGTTCAGCTCCTCTTCAAATTCACACCACCATTGTTAGATATGTTTTTCCTGCAGAAGGTGTTAGGAGAAATAACACATAAAGATTTTCCAAAAGAAATTTCATACCTGCCCTGGTGACCACCAAAAGCTTATCAGGCTGTGGTCTTTTGGACACACAACTCTGATACCACTTGGTGGTCCCTAAGAAGACTTTGAGTCTTCTGAATTTCAAAGGTCAGTTGATTTTACAATCAGCTGAGTGCGCAGTGATTTTGTGCGGAAATATTTTAAGTTAAATCTTTTTTAACAAAACCTTTTATTTAGTGCCGCAAGTAAGGGCAATTTATGTATATATATATATATATATATAAACAGTAGCTGAACAAAATTATAAGTTTACATTTCCCGCCATTTTACCATTCCTGAAAGAATTGCTATGTATAGCCTATAGCCGAGGAATAGTAAAAGGAATTGCTATGTATAGTCAATAACCGTATTAGACACTTCCAACTTCCAAGGATACAAAAATGGCAGTTAATTAATAGGTACACCATACAAATTAAAGTTGTTAAATTTTCAATGTAGTTATACAATAAATATAATTTAATTAATATTATAGACCCAATAAAATCATTTAATTATTTTATATGTGGTATATACTCGGCAAAATTATTTATCTAAAGATATTTTTAAAATATATTATGAAAATGGGGAAAAATTGATTTTGTTTATGAAACTAAAGTCAGTCGGTACTTGTAGTACCGACTGACTACGTGGAACTTTTGGAATGAGCTAAACCATCTTAGACTAGGCCTCTAATATATAAAACATCAATTACATTATAGGTATGTGCTAATTAGTAGGAATCATGATCTATACGTCATACTATATTATACTTTATCATTTACTTCTTTTAAAAATGCATATTTATTTTATCTAAAAGTCCAGCCCATTTTAAAAAAATACATGTTCACACACTCATAAAAATATAAATATATTTAATTATATATTTTAATTGTTTAAAATAAAAATATATAATTAAATACATATTCACACACTTATAAAAATATAAATATATTTAATTATATATTTTTATTGATTAAAATAAAAATAAAAAAAATAATTAAATACATGTTCACACACTTATAAAAATATAAATATATTTAATTAAAAAAATTTTATTGATTAAAATTAAAATTTATAATTAAATACATGTTCACACACTTATAAAAATATAAATGTATTTAATTATATATTTTTTAATTTTATGATAAAATTAAATATGTAAGTGTGATAAAATAAAATAATTAATTTTATAATAAAAATTAAAATAATGTATTTTATTGATTTTTATGATTGTAAATTTTTTTTTTTTTGTGTGGAAGTAGAGTTGAGATGTCCAAATAAGACGAATGTGAAAATAGAGGTGGGATAAATTTAGTATAATAATATTATAAAAATGAAAATAATATTATACTTACTTCATACTGAAATTAATTTCACATTTAGATGAATACATAAATTATATAAAACTATATTTTTAAATAAATTAATAATGTATGAATATTTATGAGTGTGTATAAATTAATTTTTTTTTTAACATACAAATGATATCTGAATATTCTAATAAAATATTTATGCAATTAGTCTTGGTTATATTTATGCAATACCCCTATTTATATAGAGTAAGTGTTATATAAAAATAGATAATGAGAATCGTATCATTAAATTGTACATTTTGACTAATTGAATGATATTATTCATAAAATTGAAAAATATATAATTAAATACATTTATATTTTTATAAGTGTGTGAACATGTATTTAATTATATATTTTTATTTTTATTTTTATTTTAATCAATAAAAATATATAATTAAATATATTTTTATTTTTATATGTGTGTGAACATGTATTTTTTAAAAGTGGGCTAAACTTTTAGATAAAATAAATATGCATTTTTTAAAAATGTAAATGATAAACTATATTATAGTATGCTGTATACATCATGATTCCTACTAATTAGTCCATATCTGCTAATTAGCCCATACCTGTAATGTAGTTAATGTTTTACATAGTGGAGGGCCTAGTCTAAAGATGGTTTATCTCATTCCAAAAGTTCCACGTAGCCAGTCGGTACTTGTAGTACCGACTGGCTATATTTTCATTAACAATCTCAACTTTTCCCCATTTTCATAATAAATTTTAAAAATATCTTTAGATAAATAATTTTGCCTATATACTCTTTTAAGATGAAAGAAATTTTAAGATATTTAGTATTTTTTTCTAGATAAATGTTAATTATACTACTATAATAATATGTTGTTTAAATTTTTAATGAGTAATGGATTTCATTTCATTTTAATATTAGGTTTTTAAAGGAAATTAATTATAATAGATTTTTAAAATAATCAATTACAATAATTTTTTTTTTATCATGGGATATAAAACACATAATTTTATCTCGCTACAAACCAAAATCGTAACTATGACAAGAGGGGATCCTCCTAAAACTGCAACTCAGAATCGCTACATAGTTGGAGTCGTAATCCACATGAGGGAAACCACCCACCACCACAAAAAGAAATATTTTTTCTCTGTATCGCGAATCCAAGACTTCAGCATTTTAAATAATGTAGCTCTAACCACTTAAATTATTCACATTTGACCATTTTAATATTAGTTGTTTTGTAGATGTATTTGTATTTTCTCAATTTAATTTAATTGTATTAGTATTGTGAATTTAGTCTCTTGCCTTCGTGTAATTAATAGAAATCACAGTTCAGTTTATTAGGCCTTGAAAAAAAATCTAACATTTGGTTAAGTTCAAGTGACATTTTCCAAACAACATTATAGTTTTAATTAAGTTAATACTTTTTTATTAAATTTGTATTGTAATTGTTATTATGTCTAACTGCATTAAACTTACTAAACTTTCAGTAATTTTATATCTAATACACCAAACTATATTTTTTACATTAATATATACAAACTAACAAAATTTGACACTTAAACCACTAAATTTAATTTTCAATTCATTCTTTCCCTGATTTTAACCTATGAGAAATATTACTGTATTAAAATCAATTATCAGCAAATAAAATACAAGAATATAAAAGCACAAGATAAAAAATGACACCAAGGGACAAACACTCATGCTAGGTGATATACTACGCCGCGAAGAAGGAGTCGATAAAATTGATGAAAAATTTTATATTTTATTTTAATTGGAGCAAATATATGAAAATTTTGGTAGTAAGCGTTTTTCAAAGTCTCATGTGCGAATGCATATCTTATTTTGGATATATGTACCAAAATTTGATAAAGTTTAAGTAGTTTATACGCCAAAATTTAATTAGTTTATATATATATAACACATTGTTTGATGGTTTAGGTGCAAAATGACCAAAAAATTGGTGGATTTACTGCAATTAGAATTTATTATTATTTAATTGTGTTGTTTAATATCATGTATCTATATACATACATATAAAATTAGAAGTTCCTAAAAAAAAAATGCCCACTTAAGCAAATTTGTTCACACAGCTTTATGGTGAATGGATGATTTTCACTCTCTACCAAAATTATTAATTTGATGTTAACATATGAATATTTTAATATTATACTTTTCACTCATTTTTTTAAAAATTTTATAATTTTTTAATCTTAAATATATTTTAACGTAATGTGTATCAATTTTTACTATTTTTAGTTGAACATATATGGCATTAAATATGCAAAATATAAAATTCAAATTTAAAATATGAGTTCAAGAGATTCTTTAAAAATATGAGTTTTAATTAATAATTTTTAATTGACTAGCTATATATTTTTAAAAATATTAATAAATATATAAGGGTTTAATTAATGTGTAGATAGAAAAGTCAATTTAAATTTAAATTTTTTAATTTTAAAATAAATAATTTATGTCGTGCATCGTATGGGGGAAATACTAGTTAAATTAAAGCAAGTAAAATACAAGATTTATAGTGGTTCGGACCACTTGTCCTACATCCACTCTCCTCAATCCAACTTGGATTTGATGGGCTATCCACTTACTAACTCACTGACTTTATGTCTTACAAACAAACTCTTTTTTACAATCTGTTAGTGTAGGGTTGCTACTAACTTCTAGACTTCTATAAAGTCTTACAAAGGATTAATAAATATGAAATATTTTGTGAGTACATATCTAATTTGTGCAGCATTTCTGCTAGTGTAATTGCGTGTGTATCTTATTAAATCTTCTCTCTGAAACTCATATTTATAGGTGTCAAATACTAGCTGTTAGAGTTTACTAGGATTTGAAATTCCTATAAAGATGTAATCAATCAGTCCGAGTGATTGATTGATTTTTGATCTCCGAATTGACTTCTTTCCTTGTTAGGCCTGATCTTCAATCTGATTTGTCTCCTTGATTGATTGCTTAGATATCCGGATATCTCTTAGTCGTTGATGGATCTTGTGCCCTTGACATGATTGGCTTCTGTTCAAACGGATCCTAGAATCAGCAGCCCTTGACGACCTCAGCTGATATCCATTAGGTGATCTTGAAGCTTCGTCCTTATCTGACTGCTCACTACTCTTTATGTGATCTTCACACCTCAGCTGGACTTCTGGACCTCAGCAGATCTTATTGACTTCAGCTGATCTTCTGATCTCAACTGACTTGACATAAGCTGATCTTCTGATCTCAGCTGATCTTCAGCACCTCAGCTAGTTTTCACATCATTAAAAAATAGGGATTTTTCCCAACACTAGATCTCTCCTATACTCAATGGTCGCTTGTTTGAACATTCACGAGCGTGAAAAATGCGCCCCCACTGTGCATATGCCACTTCAGCCGCTTGCTAACTTCGCGGGTTCGATTTTCTTCCTCAATATTTTAATTCAACAAAATAAAGCAAGGGCTGTCTCAACCCTCGTCAAATAAAACATGTGGTAAATGGTGATGGGAGCACCCTTATCTTTTTTACGCAGGCTAGAAGGCGAAGGGAAACCTTGCTATCGTCATTCACGAGGGTTTTGGTAAGGGAAATGAAGTGAGTATCGATGAGGGCCCGTTGCCCTCATCTTTTTCAGTGCTCATTGACGCCCTCGTGAATGATGACGGCCCACCTTTTGTCCTCATTATTAAATAACGAGGATCATTTTAACGAGTGCAATTTGCACTCACTAAATCACTAGTCAAATCGATTACTCTCGTCATTCTCCTCTTTAAATGTTTTTTTTTTGTAATGCCTAAGGACTAATTTCTGACACATGGCTGCAACCACTACCTAAGGCACAAAGGCCTGAATCCCACAAGCCGTCAGGCTAAAAAACTCGTGGGCAAGCACTATAAATTAGCGTCTTTCATGGCCACATCAATTCATTCAAATTCAAATTCTTCTTGTGTTATTATTTCTTCAATAGTTCATATCTTTACATTTAACAATCAATCACACCAGCATTCTTTTTGTTTTTCTAGATTATGCCACATAAATTACATAATCATTATCATTAATAAGTTAGAGGGTCCAACATATGTTAAAATTGGGGTGACTTACATATAGGTTCAAAAAAGTCACTATATTTACAAATAGGTGCTGTGAAGAAAAAAAATGTACTTTTGTGCAGAAAAAAAATATGCTTTTGTGCAAATATTTTGAACCTATTTGTAAATATAGTGATTTTCTTAAACCTATATGTAAATCATCCTTAAAATTGGGGAAAATTTTTGTTGGAAATTAAGTTTGTGGTCTATATGTCAACATAATTTATTGATTTAAGAATAACATCGTCGATAGTTTAGTGGGTCTCCTGCAATTAAATCTTAGTTTAATTATCTCAACAAAGAAATAATTTTTAAGGTCGGAATGAATTAGTGATCAGCGTGTGGAACTGTATATATACAAATTTGGGGATCTTATTTGGCGTAAACAATACGAAGAGAAACCAAGACATATATGATTGACTTGGTAACTTCAAATTTCTTCGTCCTTTCTGCTTGTCCATTTACAATTTGTCTTATTTCGTTTCCACACTTCCAATATATCCCTTTCCAACTTGCTAAAATAAATTTTCCTCACCCTAATTTAATTAAGTTAGCTTCATTCTAGGTCTTTATTTGTTTTTCTTTGCAAAGGTTACTATCATCTAGAAATTCTACAGAATTTTCGTCATTTTATCCAGTTAAGTGTTTGATTTTAATTATTACAAACAACTTTTAAAATTATTTTTCTCAACGCTGCTTCTCAAAAAAAAAAAAAAAAAAAAAAAAAAAAAAAAAAACTTAGAAACTATTTTGTAGTAATTGAAAATACACCCTAAATCTATTGACTGGTTCACATGCTACTAGTCCATGATATGTAGATTGAAGCAGTGTTTTCATAACCGGACCGGTGGCCAAACCGGACAAGGCACCAGTTCACGGTTCAACCGTTAAAATAATTTATACCTATTTTTTAATATTTTATATGTTAAATAAAATAAATATCCACTTATAAAATTAAATAAAAATAATAGAGTCATAAAATAACAATACAAAATACAAAAGAGACAAAATAACTCAATCAAAATAGGTTTTCTTTAATATCTACTTAGTTCTTCAACAGTTGAGATTTTTTTTCTCTGAAAAATAAGTTTTTGGGTTTTGGTTTGATTAGAATTAAGAAGATAAATAAAAATAAGTAAAAAATATAAATATTAATATTTTTTTTTAAAAAGACCGGTTTAACCTGTTCAGCCCGGTTTTGAGCGGTTCTGACCGGTTTTGAGCGGGTTTGACCGGTTTTGACCGGTTCAACCGTAAAAATGGTTTTTTGGGTGTAACCGGACCGGTTCCGTTACCGGTTCCCGGTTCAACCGGTTGAACCGGCCAGTTCGGTTCGGTTCTGAAAACAGTGGATTGAAGGCGGAATATAATTTTGTTTTATTTCGGGGATAATAAAGTAAAATGGAGGAGATAGTTGTGTGCAATATTAATGCACATACAATACAATATATATTGATTTAAAAACAGAAATTTAAAAAATTCGTGGGTGTTGAAATCCGGATCAAAAATAACAAAATTTGCGATCTTGATTTGGTTGAGTTGGATTTGAATAATTTTTAAATTATATGATTTTTGCTCTTAATTTGTGTTACTTTATGAGCAAATGCATAAAAAAAAATGTTACTACAAGATTAAAATATTTTTTTAGATATATTTTTTTTTTTTGGAAATAAATTTTTTACATTCAATGTAAAAGCAAAATCTATGTTACTATGAGAAAACATATTAGTTTTCATAAGTATATTTATTTATTTTATAGAAATAATTATTATTTTTATAATAACACATAGTATAAAATAGTAAAAAATGTGTTATTAGATGAAATAATATATGCCCATATTTAAAGAAATGATGAAAAAATTAAAAAACACATATTTTATTCTAATAAAAATATATTTTATCCTTACAATAACTCGTATTTGTCATATAGTAACAAAACTTGGGAGTAAAATGTGTGTTACTGTATGTACAAATATTTATTTGTCCTTAGAAAATATATATTGTCCTTAGATCATTAACACATGTAAAGTATTAAAAGATGTATTATTATATTAACAACATATTACCAACATAAATCAATAAAAATAATAAAAAATAAATTTAGAAACACCTATTATCTTGTAAAAATATATATAATCCTTATAATAACTTAATTAAAAATACAAAAAATTAATGTTTTAAGAAGTACAAATATTTTGCTTTATAGTAACACACATTTTTTTTATATAGTAACACAGTTTAGGACTGTCGCAATTTTTCTATTTTTTAAATTTTATTTGACTAGTCTGACCCGCATAGGATCCGCGAATTTTGATCTGGTTCTACACATAACTCTTTTTTTTTTTTTTAATTTAAGCTATTTTAAGTATATACATTTGATCTAAATAATAAAAATGAGTATAGATTTGGGTATATTACACAAGTCAATCTTGGTGTAGTATTGCATAAAAGTCTTTGTGAATAAAATATAGTAGGTCTCTTGTGCATTTGAGTTTACATAAATTCGTATGACTTTTATTCATGTATATTATCACTTTTATAAAAATATTCTTAATTTTTAATATATAGTATATTACTATATATGCATATATAAGCAGTTTTAGTGATATATAAATAACAGTGATAATTGATAAAACTGAGATTACTATAAATTTAAATTCATACAAGTTTTTATCAATTAGAATAAAATAATAGATGCAACATACTAAAGAAAAAAGAAATCATAATAGTTAGTGAGTGACATTTTATGTAAATAACAATAGATAAAATGGTAATTATTATTTTAGAAGGTTAAAATAAAAAATGAAATTTTTTTACTGCAACTTGGAGAAAATATATATAATTCTACTGATCGAAATTAATTTTAGTGCATCACTTGAAATATCCAATGACCATAAAGACTCGGAGGACTTAATTATTAAAGTTTGGAAAAAGAGCAATACTACACTACAGAATTTTCCATATAATTTCCTAATCCCTAACCCAATATATATACATTCCCCTGATCATGACTTATTTTGTACGTTAATGGAACATTCTCTTTTTACAAACCCAAGTCAAACATTCAAACGGCCAAACGCGTTAACTTAATTTCTCTTCTCAACGATGATAAAAACATAACATATGACCATAGCCTTACCTATATATATATATATATATATATATATATATATATATATATATATATTCTTCCATTAATAGTACTATATAATATATGCACACACACTAGCAATTAAAGTTACATATAAAGTTACATATATATATATATATGTGACACAAATTAATTCTAATTCCCTACTCACCAGCCATGGCGGAGAAGTATGAGCGAGTGAAGCCCCTCACCCCCACCACCCACCCGATCGTCATCGACAAACACGACGACTTCCCGGTGGAGTTCACGTCTCACCGCCGCCGGAAATGCATCAAGTGCTGCGGCTGCTCCGCCGCCCTATTACTAATACTAGTAGTCACCGTGCTAATACTCATGCTCACGGTTCTTCACGTCAAAGACCCACGTCTGAAACTGAACTCCGTCAAGATTGACGGCGTGGATTCACTTTCCGGCAACTCTTTCGCAGGCCGCAACTTGACCCTCGGGGTCGATGTCTCTCTCAGGAATCCCAACGCGGCGTCGTTTAAGTTCGATAACGCGACAACATACGTATACTACGGTGGTTCGGTAGTCGGAGAAGCTCGGACGCCGTCGGGTTGGGTCGGGGCCCGGAGGACTATTCGGATGAGTGTTTTGGTTGACGTTATGGTTGACAAAATAGTGGAGGTGAAGAGGTTTGGGAGTGACATGAGTAGAGGGATTTTGGGTATTATCACGTATACGAGGATGAATGGGAAAGTTAAGATTACGGATCTTAGTAAGAAAAATTTTCTAGTGGAAATGAAGTGTAGGATGAATGTGAATGTAAGTAGTCAGGCCATTGAAGATAGGGATTGTGGGATGAATGTTTTGATATGATGATTAACGATCCTCATTTTTTAACATAGATCTCAAAAAAAAAAAAAAAAAAGAGCATCTCTCCTCATGTTAAGGTTGTACATGTATATTACAAAAATTTTATTACATTGTTTTTGTATGAGATTTGATACTTTTTCTTAATTATTAGGGTAAAAATTTATACGAGTAAAGTCTTGTTTATTCTATTATGTGACAAATGGAGCCTCAATTATAGTATTTTAAAGAGATGCACAGCTTAAAAAATATGTCAAATTAAGTGGAGATTCGTATCATGTATGAGAGTAGGGGTGAGCATCGCTCGGTTCGGTTATTATTATTATTAGAAACCGAACCGAACCAAATCATCAAAACCGACCTAACAGAATTTATTATTATTAGAAACCAAAAACCGAACCATATACATTAAAAACCAAAAAAACCGAAACCGAAATTTTCGGTTCGGTTACGGTTCAAAACCATATTAACCGAAATATCACTAGTCAAAATTGTGTGTGCGAAAATAAGGAGAGGGGAAGTGGTGACTTGGTGGCCGCCCGCCGTAAGCTTAGGCGGACAGCGACGGATGGGAATGGGGTGAGCGGCATGAGGGTAAGGGAGGGAATTTCTGTAAGTGAGTCGCCGTGACCGTGAGGGTGAAGGAGGGAATTTGGAAATGATAACTTACTGATTTGAGGGTTAGGGTTTTTTTATTTATATTTAATGTAATTATATATATGTAATATAATATTTATTTAATTTATTTATATATTTAGTAATAGTATTATACATATATAATTATATATATATATATATATATATTTAAATTCGGTTCGGTTTTCGGTTTTTTGGTTTTTTTATCTTAAAAACCGAAACCGAAACCAAAAACCAAAATATTAAATATTTAAAATCAAAACCGAACCGAATACCAAATTAACCGAACCAAATTCTTACTTCGGTTTGGTTCGATTCGGTTTTTCGGTTAAAACCGAATAATGCTCACCCCTATATGAGAGTATCAACTTACATAACTTTTTCATTTATAAATATGAAGTATATATGAGACCACCAAATTCAATTAATACTTCATAATTATATTAAATAGGCTTCGTCTTGTATGCACGGATTACTCAAGTTTATTTTTAAAAAGTTACACAAAATACTAATGAAAAGTGTATCTTTATGGTGTAACTTTTCAGTAATAATTTGTGTAACTTTTCAGTAGTATTTTGTGTAACTTTTTAAAAATGAACTTTACTCAAATAAATAAGGTATTGTGGATTAAAAGGAAGTCTAGTTTTTGTTTTGGGCTTGAGAAACTAGAAACAAACACACTGCGGTGAGAGGAGAGAATGTAGGATACGGTGGAGAGCTACTCATTCTTTTGTGAAACACATCACATATATGTCTTCCGATGACACAGGGAACCCAACAATTTATTGGGCTAGTTTACGCCTTTATTGCTTTCAACTCATTGGGCATACTAAATTCAGGCCCAAACCCCAGCACTGTGAGAGGATTATAGGAGAATTATAAGAAATATTTGATGAGTTTGACATAAACACGTGACAAAGTAATTGTTCCTTGATTATGATCTTCGTGAGTTAAAAATGTAAGGGGCGTTTGTTTCAAATTCTTCAATGGTAATGAGAATGAAATTTCATTTTCCTTCTATACCCTTACATATGTTGAATAAGAGTTTGTGTTCACGGTGGTTATGTCATTTGTGTTGTGCTCCATTTTTTAAATAAGTTGACGAAAAAGAAAGTTGTTGATTGTGGTATGGGGAATTGATTGAGGAGGGTGATTATAGGGTGAGATGAGGGTAATCAAATAAGAGTAATGATTACCTTCTTTAAGAGAAAAATCAATGTTGAATACCTCATTTGTTCTCATTACATACTATATATTTATTTTCACATTTATTATCATTGAAGAATTTTCATACCAATCGCTCCTAAATTGGTAATTAAGAATTTCCTTGCTTTGAAAAGAAATCCATTGTTGGATAATAATCCATGCTCTCAAAAAATTGTGGGTTTAAAACTCCATCCTCTTTACAGTTGAGGCTACAAGCCTGACTCATGCAAAGGCCCTCACATGTCTTACCAATAAGGTCAAGTCCACTCCTGCGTTGGAGTCGGCATGAGCATCCACACTATTGTAGAGATAGAAAAGTCCTCCACTGCTGTGCGCACTGTTCGCAAATCACCAGCGCCATTTTTTTTTTTATATATAAGATTGTAGTACTCCCTCCGTCCATGGGTATTTGCACTCTTGGGATGGCATACAGTTTAAGGAAAATGTATTTTTTAAATAAAATAGTTGTGTATGGATAAATGTGTGGAAAGTTTGTGAGTGTGCACGCAAATCGATGTTTCCCTTTAAAGTAGTGTGCAAATTGATTTGGGACAACCCAAAATGGATAGTGTGCAAATTGGTTTGGGACGGGGGAGTAATATTTTTTAGGCTTAATAATTAAATAATTATTATTTTTAAGATAAATAATTAATTGTAATATTTTTAGATTGAACTGTTAAATTGTAATATTTCATGTTTGAATAATTAAATGTAATTTTTTTTCATAATTTCTGTTTAAATCCTAAATAATATATTACAATATTTTAAATCATAATTAAAATAATACAAAATACATTAAAATGCTTAAATTACATTAAAAATAATAATTGCACATTCTAATAATTTAAATATTTGAAATTAAGCATCCTAGTAATTAAAATACTTGAATTGAAAATACTCTAATAATTAACAGCTTCCGAGGTTGCTTCGCGATCCTGGAGATTGTTGAATTGAAAATACTCAAATAATTAAAATACTTGAATTGAAAAGTACTCAATTGTGTATGCTTTTATCATTGTATTATGAAATTTAAAGTAATATATATGTATGATTGTATCAAGTTAAATTTAATATTATTCTATAATATTTATTCTAAATAAATTAATATATTATTTTTAAATTTTAAAGAATAAATTATATTATTTGAAAATTAATAGTAAATAATAAAAAGATTATGTAAATTATATAAATAATGAAAATAATAAAAAGTAAAATATACATAGCACATAATGTAGTGCGAACTGTTGGAGATGAATTTGAATGTAGTGTAATGTTGGTCCCGAAACGAGTATAATCAGTGTATGGGGGGAATACACTGATATCAGATTTTCCGAAATTCTCATAAAATTCTCTTTCGAAAGTCAGTCAGAAAGATCTTGAGGGTGCTCACTGAACTGACAATCTCAGGGACAGCAGGGACAAGTCAGTCAGGAACCAAATATGTTGAGTCTCAAGAAACGTGCTCTCGGAAGCTCAGTAGAGATAACCTACCTACTGACCGCTCAGAAAGCTAGTCAGTTGGATATCTATCTCAGTAAGCTAGAGTTGCGTGCGGAAGTGAGCCCTTAACTTTCTACTCATTTTATGTCCTGAAAACTGTTTTTCCGTATTGCTTAGAAAATAGTTGTTAAGGCTGGTGCACTGATTAATGCTCAGGAGAATTGGTTTCTCCTGAAGTTGTAAAACTTATGCTGAATGTTCAGTTTAAGAATGATGACAGTTTATGATCCTGAACAGAAATATAAATCATCACTCAGGGGCATTTTTAACGTGGTTCGTAGATAACCAACTCTTACGTCCACGACCTGATTTAACAAGAAGCAATCCTCTTCCACTGAGGATTGGTGGTTGTTTTTAACGTGCCAAGGTGCACGAATAGTCTCTTTCCTCTCTAAGGAACTCAACCCCTGGGCGTTATACAAGTCTCAGTCCTTCCCACCAACTTTCTCACAAACTGAGGGGTTTGGCTTTTTGGTTTCCAAACTAATGGTGATAGTCCTTGCAATCTAAACAATGCTAAGGATAAGGACTATCAATCTAAGCAAAATACAAAATTTAGAATCCTACTACAACACTAGGGAAATTTAATTGCAGAGTGTTGTTTGTGGTTTGCTTTGAGCACTTGGATTCTGGAGATTTTCAATCACTTGGAAATTTCCCATTAGTCTTGAATGGGTGCAAGGCAATTTGTATTTATAGGGAGATTTGAAAAGATTCGTTGGAGAAGATCTTTGCAAATCTTCCTATATTAGGTAGGTGCAGGCTGACATTGTACTTGATTTGACCTTTCCCATACTTAGTATGGAAATTCCTTGATCCGCCGCCTACAGTGTCTGAGAACATTAAATGCAGCGCGGACTCCGTACATACGTATTGCCTCCTCACTGGCTGCTTTTTCAAACGGTTAGTTCTTGATGCGACTTCATGCTTCCTCGTACATTTAAAACACTGAGTCTCTCATTCTTTACTCAGAATAAATGTTTGTCTCATTCAGAGCTGCTGGCATTCCTTTTGTCTTCAGAAGTTAACATAAATGCTAACTCTCCATTGTGTGTGTAAATTTTTCTTTCAGGACTTACAAGTATCAGTTAAAGTGATACTCAGCCCAATTACTCAGGTTACATTCGCCCTCACTGAGTGAGTCCTGACCTGAGCATGCTTTGTGTACTCAGTAGGAACATAATCAGTGGAAATCTTCAGGATCGCTTCACTTCAGCTTCAGGAAGATTTTTAGGTTATTCAGAACGAACTGGACCTTCAGGATTAGGTGCTTTTCTGACTTCAGATCTTTGGGGCGTCTCCATCAATCTTCAGTCTTCAGTGCGTTCCCTCTTAACTGAATACCTGTAAATAGAAAATCTATGCTATCTTGACTATCCTGAATTCTATCATCCTGACAAACTATACTTGGTAATCATCAAGGGTTTTGGGATCTGAATCAAAATACTCCGATTATATCCCAACAATTTCCCCCTTTTTGATGATTTCATAACCCTTAACCAAAGTCCTAACCATCTATACAATGGACTGAAACAATTCAGTATTCAGTTCAGTAACCTCTAACACTTGAGATACTTAGTCTATAAGATGAAAGCAAGGAAAGGGCCAGTACAGTTCTTGATAAGTGCAGGAAAGTAAATCAGGAGTCAACGAGATATGGTTTCAGAAATAAAAATAGTTTCATTGATATATAGATTTGAGTACAAGTGATCCTGAAACTATTACATAAATATTCCTTACAAACTACTCCTGACCATCCACTCTTTATCCTCCCATCTCGCTAAGAAAATGTCGTATTTTCTCAGGACTCTTAGCTTGGCGTTGTGGAACTTCTTGGCATTACTGAGAGAATCGGAGCGTCTGGCTACTTCAACCAGTTCTTCTTGAATAACATTCTGGTGGATGTGGTTTGTTGATGCAAAGAGTTGGAGGGTAATAGACCATATTCACAGGAGCCTTCACCTGGACATGTCTCTTGTCTGCATATTTGTCTATTTCGGACCAGAGATCAGGATGCTGCAGGGCCATCCAATTGTAGAAAATTGTGTCCCTCTCCTCCGTGTGATTGAGCCAGTACCCAAGCACATAGTATAGATCCACAAACTCCTTCTTAATGGGGATCCATCTTTCGTTCAGCTCCGGAGGGACAAATTATCTACATATTCGAGTGGGAGTGGTCCCGACTCCTGAGAGACTGTCTTATTCTTCTGCATGGCCTTCTTCTTCCCTGCGTCAAGAGCAGGTTTCTAGGGCTTTGCTGATTGCTCCTTTAGCACATCAACTTGACCCTTCAATTTTTCAAGCTCAGTGGCCTGACTCCTGACCTGAAGCGCCGTCTGCAGTAACAGTTCCTTCGCCTTATTCCTCTCCAAGACGATGGGATCATTAAGATAGGCACCCTGCTTAAGCTCTTCAAACAAGTCCGGAAGAGTAGCATGTCTTAGCTTTTTGTTTAGTCTGCGGCTCAGTTCTAATAGACAACTCAGTGGCTTTCCTTTTCTTCCTTGCATCGAACTTAGGGTCTCGCTTTCCTTCCCCCTTTTTGGCATCATCAGGGGATTCCTCCTCATCCAGCTTTTTACTGATATCTCCTATCAGTATCTCTTGTGACGCGACTTGATCAGCCACAACCTTTACCTCCTTGGCCACCTGATCAGATTTCTCCGCCCTGATTAGGCTCTCAGACTGAAGATCAGAGAAATCCTTCCGTATGGTAAGCAGTTCCTGCCTCTGATTGGAACACTCCTATTGTAGGCGCAATAATACACTGTGAGAGTGATGAGAGAAAGAAACAATTGTTGTGTACATGTGTACGCGTACTGGTGTTGGTGTTAGCTAGGTTTGAATATAAATATATAACTGCTCAATAAAACACCCCTGATATAGCGGTTTTAATTTAAACCGGTTTATAAATGCAATTATATAGTGATAGTTGTGTGCATTCTCCATTGATGAAACAACCAAATTTGATCGAGTTGTTTAATAGCATTTAATCGAGCTTTGCAATCAATTTTCTTCGACGTCTAATTAGCTTTACAAATTCCAACCATATCACACACGCACCGAGCATATTTTTCATTTTCAGTTATTTCCACAACACTAAAACTTTTAGTTCATGCATGCTCTTGATAAGAATTAATAGACTTTCAATACTATTAAACTCCATGTCTATTTCAACCACATTCGTATCACCTTCTCTGTCACTCCCAAATGGTTGTGTAGCATCTTCATTTATGTTAGGAATACATTCGTCATTAGTGACCGGAGTATCATGAAAAAATTCTTCATTATCGGCACTATCTCTAAATATTTCACGAAAAAGATAGGATGGGGCCATGATTAATAATGAGAAAAGTACAATATGTTTCAATAAATTGACAAAAATTACATATTGGTCCCGTGCAAAGAAAAAAAAATGCTTCCGTGCAAAAAAAAAAATACTACTGTGCAAATTTTTTGAACCAATTTGTAAATATAGTAATTTTTTTGAACAAATATGTAAGTGACTCATTAATAATTTGTTCTTTGTTTTTTGGAACGAAGAAGAGTTCAAGATTTTTTTTTTTTTTTTGTTTGAGCAATATTGTACATATTATTAGAAAAAGAAAAAGAAGAAGAAGAGTTGAAGTAGTTAGAATTTAAATTCTAAACGGTCATGATCCTAATTATATTGGACTGTGTAGAATAATTAAATGATCATCACCATAATTAATAAAAGAGGGAAATAATGAAGGGAATATTAATGCCCCAATACATTAAACATAAAAATTTATATACAAATTTCTACGTAGAAATATCAATTTTAGAAAAATTCACGGGTTTAAATCGGATCGGGTTGGATTTGGGTATTTTTTTTTCAGAATTTGTGCAACTTGTAATTTCAATTTTTTCGCTCCCACGTGTGTTACAATTTGGGCAAATTCATGTTATTTTAAGGTAAAATGTGTATTACAATCAGACTAAATATTATTTTTACACATATTCATTGTTTTTGTAGAAATAAATATTTTTCATACAATGTAACATATGTATGTGTTACATTGTATGTGTAACACATATTTGTTCTTAACAAAAATACATTTTATCCTACAATAGCACATATTTGCTCATATGACGACACAAATTGAGGAGCAAATATGTGTTAATTAGAGTAGATGTGTATTACTGCAAATATATGTTATAATTAGAGTACATGTGAGTTACTGCAAATGTGTGTTATAATTAGAGTAAATGAGTGTTACTGCAAATTTGTGTTACAATTAGAGTAAATGTGTGTTACTGCAAAAATGTTTTATAATTAGAGTAAATGTGTGTAACAATTAGAATAAATGTGTGTTACTTCAAATGTCTGTTACAATTAGAGTAAATGTGTGTTACTGCAAGATCATGTGTTATGTATATACAAACATTTATTTGTCCTTAGAAAAATATATATTGTACTTTATATAACATATTTAAGATACTAAAAGATGTATTAGTATATAAACAACATGTTATCAACATAAATTAACAAAGAAAATAAAAAATAAATTAAGTAACACGTATTTATTTTTGGAAAAATACATATTTTCCTCATAGTTACTTGAATAGTATAAAAAATTAATTTTTTAAGAACTAGTAACACAGATTTTACCTAATAGTAACACACATTTGTCCAAATTGTAACATGTCTGGGAGCGAAAAAATATGAAATTATAAGTTGCGTGATTTTGAAAAGAAAAAAAAAGTCCAAATCCGACCTGATTCGGTTTAAACCCACAAATTTTTCAAAATTTGATATTTTTACAATAGAAATTTCTATACAATTGTTGCTCTAATTAGAATTACTTTGAAGCCAAAATCATTAGGGTTATATTAGTTCTTACAAAAAATATCCTAAAAATTTGGATATTCATATTATGGAAACTTAGCATTACCCAAAAACAAACGACATTTTGCATAAAATTGAAAACATTGTGAGCGTGAATATTATGAAGAATTTTTTATCTTTAGGAGGTAAAAAATATTGGTGAAAAATATTAGAAATTTGCATAAGTATAACCACAAAAGTTCTAATAATTTCACATGCCCATGGAAATTTAATGTTGTTCCTATTAATATTAGTTATAACCACTTATTTTGCACACATAGCTGGAGAGAGATAGTTGATATCTAACATGTGAATCACCTAATCGCTTTGAAGAACTAATATGTTTTATCACACACAAGAAAATAAATTTATTTAAGTTAGTACATTCTTACGTTAGGTGATCTTACATACTTTAAAATTACTCGAATTAAGTAAAAAAAAAATTAATCCCAACATTCCAACAATTTTTTTTAATATGATGCATGTAAAAATGTCAAATTTATACACTTGTTGAATTACATGAATAATTTTTCAAGCGTGTGTGCATATTAGGTGTAATTTAGAAATATAAGTTTTATAATGTTATAGAATAAATAAAATTAATTAACGATGTTTTAAATTGTATGGTATATTTGATTTATAATAAAAACAATGTCATAAATCTATATGTATTTCAGAATATCATTTTCTCGGTTTAGTAAATTTTCTATAAACTAATTAAACTGTAAAATTTCAATTAGTATTAGTTGTTTCACTAAAATATTTCCTATCAGAGTAACACCATTTATTAAAACAACCAATACTTATAAAAAAATACACATAAATCCAATCAAATTTTACGTTGAAATTTGTCACGATATACTTTAACCTTTTCTCAAAAGTAATTTCCAAAATAACCATGGGTGAAAACCAATCATTGCCTACATTAAATTGGGAAAATGGAATTGAAGGGTAATTTGAAATGGTCAAAGGGAGAAAAGTGGAGGAGATATGCATGCGAGGGTGAAAAAGGGGATTGCTTTGTTAGAAAAAAAAGCAGCTACGACGAGACAAAATTAAGTCACATCACCTACAATTATGGACTCACTTCATTCATATTCTCCCTTTGATTCACGTAAATGCCAAACAATAAATTTGGTGACATTAGCAATAAACAAATTAAATAAAAGACAAAGTATAAAACCACATTGCCGTTTCAGCTAGTGTAACAATAGGGGCCTATTTAATTCCACTTTCCACCACCCACCAATAAAATATAGTAAATTATCCTAGATAAAGTATTATATATAATGGGAAAATATAAAGTGATTTGTGAAAAATGCTCAAACCATCATGTATCATGCCTACTTATTTGTAAATTAATATATATAGATTTTATATGAAAAATGGCTCCTAATAAGCTTATCGTGATAAGTTTAATAAAAATATTTTTTAATATTAAATTTTAATTAGATGTATTAAAATATTTATCAAGAGTATCAAAAGTTGTGGTTAATAAAATTTTTTAAAATTACAACATATTATCATTGATCCAAATTTTTAATATTTTTTGTGAGATATTTTTTACACCTGATCATATGTTTGATACCATAAAATTAATTCATAATAAATTTATCATGAACTATTTTCGTATAAAATTTATTACGAATTTGAGCATACAAGGGGTACTCAAATTGTACATCTAACAAGAACAGAGTGAGAACGTCACCACTAACAACTCCTTTTGCCTATCCCCTTTTCATTACATAATGTACTCTTTAAGTTCTTTCATCCATCAAATTTCTTGCCGACTACCAAGATCAAGATCTAACTATCACCTCTACGGTCATTCTCCTTGCGTATGATTTTTACTAATTATTGGTTTTATTTGACTTTTTTTAATTGATAAGTTTTAATATATTTATCTCAGAATTTAATATTTCCTTGATATTATAATAAAAGTTTTAAGGAACCATATTATTAAATGTATAGTGAGTGTTAAGATATAATAAAAAAAGGAAAAATAGTGATTGGAAGAGAGAAAGGAAAAGGATTGGGCATTTGTATATTAGTTCAAAAAATTAATTATATTTATAAAAAACGCATAGATGTATTTACTTTTTATTTAAAGGAAACAAGAAATTTGGTTTGAAACGTCTTAATTAGAAAACTAGAAAGCTTATCAACAAATTGAGGAATTATTTTGGTAGAATTCTGGGCACCTTAATTTTGTTGGTTTTGAGAATTGGTCAATGATTGTACATATCTCAAATTTAGGATTAAAAATTACATTTCCTATACTCCATCCATCAAAACGCATTGCATACTTTCTATTTTAATTATGTTCCATAAAAAATTTACATGTTTAAAAGTAAAAATTATTTATTAAATTTTATTGTTACAATACACATATAATATTTATAAAAATATATTTATTATATCTTTTTCTTAAACTGCATGATCAAAAGACACCACAATGTTTTTTATTGGTGGAAAGAGTATAATATAAGGCAATGTATTATGTTAATATTTTTCATCACACACTATTATATAATTGTAAGATTAATATTATTTATGAATAAATATTATTACTAATAGTCCATATTACATAAAGTGTAAATATTAATACCTTGTCTAAATATGGAGGTGCCAATTTGTTTAAAATATTACTCCCTCCGTCCATGATATTTAGTCTACTTTAGTTGTGCACGATTATTAAAAAAAAGTTGATGTTGATGTATAAAAGTGAGTGTATTAGTATAAAGAAGTGTTAATTATTAATAAAGTATTTGATGTGATGTGTAAAAGTGAGTATATGTGCATAAAAAAATAAAAATAATGATTGAAAATTTTCTATTTTGAAGTGGACGGCTATTTAATTTTCATCGACGGAGGGAGTATATCCTTCTAATAGTGGTTGAGTTGTCAAAACTCGTGAATAAAGTAGAAGAAAACTGTTAGAAGGAATGATGTTAGCGCTGGAAATTGGACAGCAAGAATTAATTTGGCCGTTTTTTGCCGGTGTTAATTTAACGTTCCATTTATTAAAACTGAACAAAGTACAAAGAATATACGTTTCAAAATGAAGTTAGAGTATTTTATTTCTTATATTAACTCTCGAATGAATGAAAATACAATACTCCCCTCCTCTATCCAACTATTTCTCCTTTATAAAGTGACATAAAATTTAATAAAAATTAATATTATAATGAAATTATAAATAAAGTGAAAAAAAAAATAGAGTTATTGTGGAATTCAAACTTTTATTTATAAGTGTAAATTATTTTCAAATAAGGAAAGGGGGAAATTTTTTAGTAAGAATATACCACAATATACTAATTTTCAACTTTTATGTTACTCATATCGATTTTAAGAAATAATTTTATACCCACTTCATCTTATCCTTATAACAATACTACCCACATATAGGGGATAAATTTGACTTTATGAACTTTTTAATTAATAGATAAATAAATTAAAATGGAGAGAGAGGGGGGAGGGAGGGAGGGAGAGGGATTTTGTATTTTAAATATTAGAGATCAGTACTTTTGTATAAAAAATATTATTAATTTTTTTTTGGTTAGAAAAGATAAATTTTATTAAAATATTTTTTTAATTATTATTAATATTAATAATTATTAATAATATTTTTTTAATAAAAAATATTATTAATTAATCAATGATTCGTTACGCAATTCATAAAAAGTAAAGTTTATAATTAAATTTTTATGAAGACAATTCGGTAGAAGATTTAGATATTTGATTTAATTTTGATATGGATAATGCTCTCGTGTTAGTTAAATTTTAATAGATATATTATCAAACATCACAAATTAAATATTTTTATATAGTTTTATAAACTATAATATTCATTAATTTGCATTAAAATTCAAATTTTATATTATAATATTCATTAATATGCACTATACATTAAAATAGTGTAAAAAAGATTCAAATAATCACATATACATGATCAAAATATTATAATTAGTTAATTTATTAAAATTGTATGTTTTAAAATTGTATTGTATTATTTATTATTATATAATATTTAATAATATTAAATGATATAAATATCAAATGGAGTGGGGTGGGATGAGATAACTAGATGATGATGTTTGTGGGCCATATAGGTAAAAAAAATTGTTTGACATTGAAAATAGATGAAAAAATTATTTATATTTGAAGTGGGTAAAATAAATTTTTTTAAGTTGAAAGTGGGTATTTTAAATTGTTTCCCTCAACTTCAAAATATTTATTTTACCCACTTTAAACATAAATAATATTTTCTATCTATTTTCAATGTCAAATAATTTTTTTTTACCCATATGGTCAACAAATATCATCATCTAGTTATTTCACCCCACCCCACTCTATCCTACCCTATTTACCCCCACCCCACCCCACTCCAATCCATTTGATATTTATATCATTTAATATTATCAAATATTATATAATAATAAACAATACAATAAAATTTTAAAACATACAATTTTAATAAATTAACTAATTATAATATTTTTATCATATATATGTGATTATTTGAATTTTTATTTAAACTATTTTAATGTATAGTGCATATTAATGACTATTATAATATAAAAATTAAATTTTAATGCAAATTAATTAATATTATAGTTTATAAAAGTATATACAAATATTTAGCATTTGATGTTTGAAAATATATCTATTAAAATTTAATTAACACGAGAGCATTATTCACATCAAAATTAAATCAAAGTTTTAAATTTTCTACCGAATTGTCTTTATAAAAATTTAATTATAAACTTTAATTTTTATGAATCGCGTATCGAATCAGTGATTAATTAATAATTTTTTATACAAAAATAATAATTGAAAAAATGCACTCTAATATTTAAAATACAAACTCCCTCTCTCCATTTTTATTTATTTACCCATTAAATAATTCATAAAGTCAAACTTAACCTCTCAATATGAGAGTAGTGTAGTTATGAGAGTAAAGTGGAACCCAATTTAAAGTTATTAATTCTTTTATATCCATTTTATAAGGGTATGTAGGTCTTTTATTATGAATTGGGTATAAAAGATCTTTTAATGTAGATGTGGGTAAAATAAATTTTGCAAAATTAAAAATGAGTATATTTTGGTATTCTCACTAAAAGAAAATTGTGAAATAATTTGGTGGACAGAGGGAATATGTAGTAAACAACTTCTAAACGAACAATGAAATAATGAAGTGTATTATAAAAAGTATCGAACATCCTTTAGGAATTATATAAAAATAGTTTATAATAAACTCATTATGGAATAATGTTAAAATATCATATATTTATCAGAGAGATATCAAAAGTTAGAGGTTAATATCTATAATATTACATTATACCATTGACCTAGCCATATTTTCAATATTTCTAAAGAGATTTTTGATACTCTTGATCAAATGTTTGATATTTTAAAATTATTTCATGATAAATTTATCATAAACTATTTTTATATAATAATTTGCCTTTAAAAAGCTATTTAAAAAAAATCTTACATAGAAATTAAATAAGGAGAATACTTAATTAAAAAATTATTATATGTAGACGTATTTCGATTAGAGCAAACAATTTAAATTCAACTCAGCCAATCCAGAGATAAATATGAGTCGGGCTAAAAGATATCATCTTCCAAAAAATTTAAGCCTATCTGACCCAACCCCTATGTCATACCCTTACATTTTATTATTATTTTATTAGTGTTGGACCATATTTATTTAATGGTGATGATTACATTTTAATATTGTTAATAGGCGAGCACTAATTAGATTTAGGCGAGCAGGTTATCAATTTAATCAAAGAAGGATTATAATGGATTAAGAACTACAGAGAAGAAATGGCGAACAACCTGATGATGAAGCTGCTCGCCGCCCAACCATTAATAGCAAGGAATGCAAAAAACTTCTCGCTCCAGGCTAAGGCTTACTCATCCACGGCAAAAAGTCAGTCATAGTTGCTCGTTCAAGGTCCTATGTTAATATCCACATGGAAAATTAAAGGCGGAGCCGGTTACAACCCACCAAAGTGGCCCAGGTGACCAGCTATCAATAAGAGAATTACTTAAGTATTAAAAAACTTAATTATTCTTATCTTAGGCTTGACACATGTTATTAGGATGGAGGTGGACTAAGCACGTGCCACCTCCTACTTGTAATTCATCTATATATATATATATATATATATATATATATATATATATATATATAT
>JAPKLY010000155.1:668434-769710 GCA_026898435.1 Prunella vulgaris | reverse complement strand
TATATATATATATATATATATATATATATATATATATATATATATATAATGAGAGTGTTTTGAAAATTATTATTACAAATGTTGGAACATAAATGACAACACATACACAACGGAAGACTTTGAAATACACACTTGCAAGGAGATATCAAAATTATCACATATTATACAATGTATAATATGTGACACCTCATGACAGAAAATGTTCATTATAGCAAAGTAGTGACAAAAGCAAGGTTTACAAAAAAACCTAAAAACAATTCACACAAGGAATCTAAACAAGACCTAACTAGAAGATAGATCAAAATAAGCTTAGCATATCCACGTTTAGCCAAAAGGAATGCTAATGCAAAAACTAAATATTGTTCTAAGTGCTTTGACACTTATCACAACATTCTGGTGGAAGAATATAACAAACCGCCTATATTCTACATTGACGAAATACTCGATAATTTCTAGGTACTATTTCCACACTCTGAAATGTCTGATGCCTCCTTTATTTATAGACGTGTAAATCAGCATCCACACACCACTAGGGGTCGAGATTTTAGTGTCCAAAGGTAACTCCTCATAACTTCCCTTCATGATATAACTTCCATGTTAGTGGGATAATTGCCTACTCAAGTATCAACTCCTTGATGTGTAAGATGATTCTAGAACTCCTCACGTCTTAAACTTCCATAACTAGGCAAATATCAAAACATAAAATTATCATGAGCAAGGTTGTAGAAGTCGGAAATCGGTTATCAGGTGCTTTTTAGCCGCCTAGCACCGGCGGGCGCCTAGTAGCCGCCTAGGCGGCCGCCTAGTTTTTTAAAAACAAATTAAAAATATATGAAAATACAAATTTTGGGCCACGTAGAGACCGCCTAGACCCGCCTAGGGCTGCCTAGACCCAAAAACACCTAGAATTACCGATTTTGTAGAAATCGGGTCAGCAAGAGGCCGCCTAGGCCGATTTCTGCATCACTGATCGTGAGTTTAAGTTAGTCGAAATGATAAGTTCTGATGTTGCCAGAAATATTAGAAACACAAGTCACAACATTTTGTTAGCATCAACAATCTTCCCCAATTTGGCCTTTCTACTACAACAAAACTTGATGTTATCTCAAAATAAATTGGAACATATCAGAGTATGCTTATAGTGGAAATATAGACCAATATAATAAGAAAACATAGACAATAAAAGAAAATAAACATGATAAAAAAGATAGCATAAAGACATAAAGCACACATAAGGTGCTTATGGACTAAACAATGCTATCAACATAAATAAAAACATAAGTAAAACATATAATGATAGTATATGGAAATAAAGCACGCACAAGATGCTTATGGACCAAAAAGAACTATCAATCCAACACAATAACAAATAGGTTTATAAAGCACACACAAGGTGCTTTACATCAAAATAAGACAACAAAGCCTAAAACTTTATTCAAGCAAACAAACAGAATTAAGGTCTAAACTCCTAAGAGTTTTAGACTTAGAATATTATAACCATAAAACGAAGTAACATAAATAAAATGAGTCTTAACACAAGAAAGAAACTTGAAAATTAAAGTATGGAAGGAAGGGCTGTTATGTGACAGTTGCATCTTTAAGAATCTTGCACAACTCCCCCGTACTTTAAGAATCTCTCCATCCATGTTAGCTCAAATGATCAAGCATCAGCAGGTACTTCTGGAATGGTAACTGGATCAGCAACTTGAGCAGAACAAGATCTGCAACTTGAGTTGCAACACAGTCAGGAGCAATATGTTCAGCAACATATGTCTCAGCAATATCAGCAACACTTTTACCAGGATCTGCAATAGCATTAAAAACATCTGCAATAGCACTCTCCACAACTGGATCTTCTAAATCCTCTTCCACCGCTTCCAACCTATCTCCCTCTGAACCTTTTGTGGCATCAACATCAGGACCCACTCCCCCTGTTGGAGTAGAAAGTAAGTTCTCCCAAATTTCTTCATTATCTTCAACTCCTCAACATTTGCAACGAAATTAGCAATTGTGTTCTGCAAAGAAGACATTTGAGTATTTATATAATCAGAGGTGCCCTAATCATTTAGGGGAAATGCTAGCATTAAAATGGCCAACATTTTCAGCAACATTTCGAACCAGAGATTGTGCACCAGCTTGGTGTGAAGACTGTCCATGCTAATTTCCAAGTAAGGGCAAATCAATAACTCTTGGACCTATTAATACAGTGTTTGAGATTCTGAAAATGGATTAGAAACTACTAATAGTTTTCTCTTCACCTCTTTTAAACTTCTTTTCCTCCAAATGTTGTGAAATCAAGCAAGGATATGGCAATAAACCCTTCCCAGAAATATCTCCACTATAACTCATCATGTTGTGAAAAATGTTATGCCCCAAATAAAATTTATTCAAACTAAATCTTATACAATAAGACAGCTTGTTCCTTTATAAGAATGGTAGTGTTGGTGGAAGGCAGCCAATTATACATAACTAACTTATACAACACAGAGAATAAGCTAGTAGACTTTGAAGCATTCAATTTATTAACCCATTTCACCACATGACCACAAGTACGAACAGACACAACCTCATTAAGATTATAAACAGTATGTTCAAAGAATTTCCTACTTCTTAACAATCCATTGATAATCCTAGGTGTAATCATAATCTTTGCATTTCAAAACCAAGTATTCCCAGTGTCTTGAATTTTCTCTACCATTGTGTTCCTTAAGATTAGCATAGAACTCATAGACCCATTCAACATAAAATGGTTTAGCAAATTGAACAGTATGCATCAAAGATCTTTCATAAAGATATCTCACCATATTAACCTTTTGAAAATCAGAAACCTTGATCAATTTCTCAGGAATGAACAATCTAGTCCTTATCTCTTTGTGCTTAGCTCTAGACATCTCAAAATACTCGTCATCATCATCACTTTCAGACTCACAATAGTCAGATGATACCTGATCCTCATATGATTGTGGGGTGTACCAGTATGTTCCTCAGCATCAACTTCTTCATTTTCGGATGTTGCCATCGGAGAGGCAACATTTTGAGTGACATCTTTCGGATCATCCTGTAGAATAGTTTCAATTTTCTTCTTCTTTGAACTTTCTCTTCTTGGCAATAAACTAGTTCAAGGGAAAATTCATCTCTGACTCAATCTCCTCAGGGCTTTTCCTTAGCTCTGCATGTTGTGCTTCTTTAGGTTGTAGAGCAGGGGAATCATCTTCATCGTTGGAATTAAAACCCTAATAGGATTTACAGCGACGCCTTCATCAACACCTTTTCTTCTTTTCTCTGAGTAATCAACTTTCTTTCCTATCGTCCTATATGAGCAACAACATTTTCCTCCACGAAGTGTGGTATACTTCCCACGGCCACGACTTTGGACTCTCTGCATCTTCTCTTCCAAGTTATCTGAAGCAAGGAAATCGGCATCAGGGACAGTCATTTCCTCATTCGAGCTTTCTTGAACGAAATCTTCAGGGAATGCAAGCCTTTTAATGGGACTGGGTTTGATTTTCTTTACCTACAATGACAACAGGATACACGATTTGTAAGCACATTTACTTGTACGCCTCCACCATATCGTTAATTAATGCATCAGTTGGGAGTTTAATCTCAATAGGGTAGGTTTGAAGTGGTGCTTGTTGGTTAGGTGTTTTGATTTTTG
The DNA here is from genome assembly GCA_026898435.1 of Prunella vulgaris. NCBI lineage: Eukaryota > Viridiplantae > Streptophyta > Magnoliopsida > Lamiales > Lamiaceae > Prunella > Prunella vulgaris. Next base: position 766,052 of record JAPKLY010000155.1, on the reverse strand, counting down.
GCATTGGGTTTGAAGAATAAGATAGATTTTTTATGGTGGTAATTGCGGTTTCATATCTGAATATCTACTATTCTGATGGTAATAGTAGGTGATGTTGGTGGTGATACTACGATATTTTTGGCAGCATTTTGGGTATTATCAGAGGAAGCCATTGAAGCAAGAATATTGAGAGGATTTTCGAGAGTAGAAGAAAAGGATTTCTGCAAATCTGATTTTGAATGTGAAGAGGTATAAATCGTATCCTTCATCTGCATAAATTGATGTGACAATTAAAGATATAATATTAATGTGAGAGAGCAATAATAAAGAGTGATAGATGTGATATAAATTAGTGTTATAAATAATATCTCATATGAATTTGAATGACAACATCTCATAAACAAAGTAAATATTTTGTATAAGGCTTTCAGTTACAAAAAGAGATCAATAAGTAGAGATAACATTGTGTAAGTTATTTATAAAATCATGGGTTAGATCATGTTGAGGTGGTTTCAATAACCACCCATGTTGACGTACATAACTTTTGGTATTTTAATTTAAATAAATAAATAATAACTACCCTAATAACATGATATCTAATTATAAATAAAGTTGGACAAATTAATTCCAATAAGTTAAGACAATATATATTTAATATCCAGAAATTAAATAACTTACAAAGATATATAAATTTTCAAATTGAGTGAATGTTGTCAAATATGTCGGCATACATACAATCTCAATACGGCTTTTACATGAATTTGTTTCATTAGTGTTACCCCTATATTTTTTTACTTCACATTTTTTAGTTCATATTGATCCATCTTTTCAAAAGAGAACATCGTAGTCACGAGCTACGTGTCTCATAGTTACTCAATGGATTACGAACATATTGATGTTTTTTTCATCACCTTCTGAAAAGAGAACCTCGTACTCGCGAGCTTCGTGCCCCATAGTTACTCGGTGAGTTAGCATCTATTTGTAAATATTTTATTGGCATTTAAGAGATGTATGTCCAGGACTTTCAATTTGTTCCAACAGGCTTAGTAAGAAAAATAATTTATTTAAGGACTTTACAAAGTAACTGTAAATAAATAATTATATTTAGTCAAAATTATGAGAACTAATGTGTATTGGCAAAAATGTCAAAATATTTATTTCGACACTCCTAAATTTAAATTAGACAGTGCATAAACCAAGAGACTTCCTAAGTAATGAAAACCTCTGGTCATCTAAGGCTTTTGTAAAAATATATGCAAGTTGTTTTTCAATTGAAACATATTCAAACTTCACAATTTCTTTCTCAACAAGATCTCTAATGAAATGATGCCTTATACTAATATGCTTTGTTAATTAATGTTAAACATAATTTTTAGAGATATTAATAACACTAGTACTATCACACATCACAGTAAGCACACCCCAACTTAAACGATAATCATCAAATATTTTTCTAAACCAAAGTAATTGAGTACAAAACTCTCTATTGCAATATATTCTGATTCTGCAGTGGATAGAGACACAAAGTTTTGCTTCTTGCTATGCCAGGAATTAAATTATTTTCCATGAAGAAACAACTTCCACTTGTGCTTTTTCTATCATCACTATCACCTGCCCAATTAGCATTACTATAACTTAGTAAGGAATTGTTAGTATCTTTACTATACCAAATGTCAAGACCACATGTTCCAGCAACATATTTGATAATTCTTTTGACAGCATTTAAATGTGACTCTTATGGATCAGATTGGTATCTTGCACATAAGCATACACTAAATATTATATCTGATCTACTAGCAGTTAGGTATAAAAGACTTCCTATCATTGATCTGTATAGTATTAGGTCAATATTTTTGTCAATATTGTCTTTACATAGTTTTTATGAGGTCCTACAGGAGTTTTCATATTTTAGCATTTTCTAAACCAAATCTTTTAACCAAATTCTTTGCATATTTACTTTGTGAAAAGAAAATTCCATCTTTAAGTTGTTTGATTTGAAGTCCAAGAAAGTAATTCAAATTATCATCAACCATTGACATTTCAAATGTTGATGTCATTTCATTCACAAATTCGTTCAACATATGATCACAAGTAGAACCAAACAGAATATCATCAATATATATTTGTGCAATCATTACTTGGTTATTCGCATGTTTAATAAACAATGTTCTATCAGCTTCACCTCTTATAAAACCAATTTCAATAAGAAAATTAGTTAACCTCTACCATACCAAGCTCCAGGAGCTTACTTTAGATCATATAAAGCCTTTTTCAATTTAAACACATGGTTAGGGTATTTTAGACTTTAAAACCCTTTAGGTTGTCAAACATAAGCTTCATCAATAAGTACTCCATTTAAAAATGCAGCTTTGACTTGCAATTTGATATTAATAAAACATGCAATTGCAAATAATAGTCTTATAGACTCAATTCTAGCTACAGATGCAAAAGTTTCATCTAAGTCAATAACTTCAACTTGAGTATAGCCTTGTGCAACTAATCTATTTTTATTTCTAACAATGTTGCCTGATTCATCAGTTTTTGTTCTTAAAAATCCACTTAGTTCCTATTACATTAGCATTTTTCAGGCCTGGGAATTAATGTCCAAACATCATTACGTTCAAACTGATTTAACTCTTCATACATGACATTTACCCAATTTTCATCTTTTAAAGCTTCTACAACATTTTAAGGTTCAATTAAAGAATGATAGCATTCATGATTCACGTGATTACATTTAGATGACATGCATATGGATCTTACCACATTACTTTCGCTCATCTTTCTACTTGACTGAACTCCAGAGTATTGTTCTCAAATGATCTGATTTGATGGATGATTTTTCAGAATACATGAAGAAAGAGTTTTGTCTAAAACATTATAATACTCTATAGGTTCTGTCCTTTCAGAAAATGTTCTCTCAAATGTTGGCACATTTTGATTAACATTCTTACTTTGATAAGAATCAATAGATTTCTTCGGAATTTCAATTAAATCTGAAGCATCTTCTTTATAACTTGTTCCTGCAAGTCTGGGATCATCATCAAATACAACATTAACAAATTCTTGCATAATATCATTCCTTCATATATTCAATAACATTTACTACTTCTAGAATAGCCTAACAAAATTCTTTTATCACTTTTTAAATCAAACTTGTGCAATTGATCCCCTATAATTTAAAATGTAACAAACACAATAAAAAATAAGAAAATATTTCAAATATGGTTATCTATTGTTAAAGATCTCATAAGTAGCTATTTTGGAATTTGTCATAAGATAAAGTCTATTTGAAATATGACATGTTGTGTTTAAAGCTTCAACCCAAACCTTTTTGACAAATGTTTGGATAAAAGTATAACTCTTGTCATTTCTTGCAAACTCCTATTTTTTCTTTCTGCAATAACATTTTGTTGTGAGGGTTTTTTATGAATAAAACTCTTGTTCAATACCATTTCTCTCTCAAAATTCAGAAAAATTAATATTTTCAAATTCTCTATCATGATCAGACCTAATTCTTTTCACTTTAGAGTTAAAAACAATCTTGAATTTTTTTTAAAGAACTTTGAAAACATTAAAAGTATCTGATTTTTATTTTAGAAATTCAATCCAGGTGTATCTAGAGTGTTCATCAACTATTACCAAAGAATATATTTTCCCACCAATACTCTCAGTTTTCATTGGACCTATTAAGTCCATATGAAGAAGTTCAAAACAATGTGTTGTTGGACAATGTGCCAACATTTAATGTAACACTTTGATTTGCTTATCCTTTTGACATGCAACACAAATATTGGTTTTATCTAACTTAAGATTAGGAAGACCTATTACAACTCCTAGTCTTATTAAATCATGTATACTTCTATAATTAGCATGAGCAAGTTTTTTTATGCCAAAGAGTAATATTATATAATTTCACACTATTACAAGTTGCATTTAACTCAATTAAATAACAATTATCCATATACCTATTACCAATCATAAAACATTCATTACCATTATTATTGAGCACATAGCATGAATTTTCATAAAATTGAATATGCAAATCATCATCACATAATTTACTTATACTTATCAAATTGACACGTAATCCATTCACATGTAACACATTTGTTAACTTTGGAAAGCCATATACATTTAGTGTACCTATACCAATAATTTTACCTTTTGAACCACGTCCATAAGTAACATTTCCACCATAATGCATTTTATAATCAATTAGAAATTTAATATCATCAGTCATATGTCTAGAACATCCACTATCAAAATACCATAGACCAGGAATGCATACTTTTAAGGAGGTATAAACAACATTGCATTTTGTATTAGTCTCACTGACTTTTCCAAACTTAGGCATATGTTGTAATATTGTATCATATCAGACAAAATATTACAATATTTTCTGGACATCTTGAACTTAAGGCAATAAGGACGTATATAACATTTTTTATGAAAGTAATGACATACAAAATCCTTTGAACTTAAAATGTCCTCTAATAGTTGAGACCTAACCCTAACGAGTTTCGAGCTAAACGGGCCTTAAATGAGTTACATCTAAAATAATTTTAAAAAATGAATTTCAACATAAAATTAAAATAGTAGAAATAATTAATCTAAATATTGTTTATAAATTCATTAAAACACATCAAAATAATTCTACATAATTATAAACGTAATTGTTAAAACTTACTAAAATAAATTCCTAAATTTAAAGACTTAAAATACGACTTTACACCAGTACTTTCATTAATCATGTAATTATTAAATGAATTTTCTATAATAAGCTTAGAATTAATTGAATGAATTTTCTACAATGAGCTTGGTTAGAATAAGAGCCCAGGTGGCAGGCGACATATGAAAATTGCAACATATACATACAATAAAAAAAGATACGCGAGCCTGGTTAACCGACGGGTTAGCCCATTTAGACCGCGGGCTAATAGGTCCGGGGGAAAAAAGCACATATTTAAATGGGCCTATTAAAGCTCGACCCTAATCCTATATTGTTTTGGGTTAAACGGGTCAGTCCGTTTAGCCCGGCCTGGTTTAACATCTCTATCAGTAGTAACATATTTACTATCATCTGCCTTAACAAATTTTATAGGCATATTATCACATGCAGATTTTGTAGAATTAAGATCATATCTAATATCTTTTTTACCTACATTTCCAATCATCAAGGCATCTTGCAATCTTTCAGTACCTTTAGCAAACTTTTTAAGGCTTAGAGTTGAGAGTTCTAGCTATTCCTTAAGCTTACAAATCTCAAGATCTTTCCTAGTTAGTAAGATCTCCATCTTTGTTACTGACTCTCTTAAGTCATCATTCTCTTTGATAATTTTGTGAAGATTGGTTTCACATTTCATTTTCAATCACATGTATCTGAAAAAGAACTCATTAGACAGCTTTTATTTGAATTGGTTCTGTTTGATGTTATCCCAAATATTGTCACATCTGTTTCAACATAAGAATCATAATCGTCCAGAAGATCATCATAAGTATCATCATAAACATTTCTAGCATAGAAAGAAAATTCATCATCTCTTTCAATAACACGTTCATTATCAGATTTCATCACTCAGGAAAACATTAAAATTAAATTTTCTTCACAATAAAGTATTAGCACATTCATTTGCATAATGACCAAATTCAGTACATGCATCACACTGTATATTCAAAATTGAATTTTAGCTTATTACTCATATTGAATTGCTTAGATCTATCAAAACTTTCCCTTTTATCAAACCCTTTAGAAGTAATATTACCTTGATTCTTATTCTGAAGATTTAATTTTAATCTATTAGTTGTATTTTCTGAAAAAGAATTAAACTGCTTTGTTAATAAAGAAATGTTATCAGAATAATCAGAATATATTTCAGAACATTCTTAATCACAATCAATCTGAGTAACGAAAGATATATTTTTAGAACTAGAAAAAGCATCATTTTTTTAAAGCAACAACCTTTTTATCCAAAATAGATTATTCCTTTTGCTCAAAATTCAGCTCCTAAGTTTTCAAAATACTTATAAATTCATTTAGACTCATAAGATCAGCGTTCTTAGCCTCTTCAATAGCACATATTTTTGCATCAAAACATTTTGGAACTGTTCTTGAAATTTTATGAACTAAACGAGTATTAGAGATATGATCACCAATGAATGAGATTTATTTGACATTTTAGTGATTCTTTCACTATAAGAAGAAATGTCTTCATCATCCTTCATTTTTAGATTCTCTAATTTTGTACCAAGCATTCGAAGTTTTATCCTTTGAATACTTTCATTACCTTAACAATGTTCTTGCAAACGGTCTTATGCATCCTTTGTAGACACACAATTTGAAATTATCTTGAACATAGAAATATCAGTTGAAGTGAAAGTAGCATTCAACACTTTCAAATTGTAGTTAGCAAGGTGACTTCTTTATTATTATAGTCCAACTCACGCTTTATATGAGATTCATTGTCGTCATCGGTTGGATGTAATGGTTGTGACCAACTATACAGAACAATCCTCCATACCCTTTCATTAAGAGACTTTATGTACATCCACATATTTGGTTTCCAATACGCATAATTGGTACCATCTAAGATCGGAGGTTTAAGTGCGGAAGTGGGAGAATACTCCATTGCAAACTCAAATACACTCAAATATAAGATTTTAAACTAAATATGTCTAGTTTAGGCTCTGACGCCATTTGAAAGAAGAACTGCATGTTTATTGCGAGTGTTTTTGAAAATTATTGTTGAAAATGTTATGTTGGTCCCGAAACGAGTAAATTAGTGTATGGGGGGGGGAATACACTGATGTCAGATTTTTATGAAAGACTCAGAAAAGTGCTCTAACACTCTCAGTCAGGATTTCCTGAAATACTCAGTATGCTGAAGGTCCACAGGGGCAGCAGGGACAGTTCAGTAAAGAGATAAATAAGCTGAGTGTGAGTGAAGTGCTCGGAAGCTCAGTAGAGATAACAAACCTACTCACTGCTCGGAAGCGAGTCAGTTGGACTACTATCTCAGTGAGCTAGAGTGCGTGCGGAAAGTGAGCCCTTAGTTTCTACTCGTTTCAGTTTCTGAAAAGGTTTTCTCTGAGTTTGCTTAGTAAACTGGTGGTTAAGGCTGAGTGCACAGTATTAAGGTTCAGGATGATTGATTCAGTCCTGAGGATAAAAACAATGCAGAATGTTCAGTTTATTATGATGACAGTTATGATCCTGAACAAGTATGTAAATCAGCACACAGTGGACTTTTTAACGTGGTTCGGAGATAACCAACTCCTACGTCCACGGCCTGATTTAACAGGAAGCTATCCTCAAAACCCTGAGGATAGGTGCTTGGTTTTACGTGCCAAGGGACACGGATAGCCAACTTCCTCTCTTAGGAACTGACCCCTGGGCGTTTTACAAGTCCCAGTCCTTCTAACCAACCAATCTCACACCCTGAGTGGTTTGGTATTTTGGTTTCCAACTGAGATAGCTCTAGCAAAACAAAATAATGTTGAATATAGAGCTATCGATCTAAGCAAATACAGAGTGAATCCTACTACAACACTAGGGAAATATAATTGCAGAGTGTTGTTTATGGTATGCTTTGAGAACTTGGATTCTTGAGAGTTTTCTCTTGGAAATTTCCCGTTCGCCTTGAATGGGTGCACGACTCTCTGTATTTATAGGCAAGATTCAAAATAGATCCGTTGGAGGAGATCAAATCAAATCTTTCCTATTTTAGGGTGGTTGCAGGCTAGATATACTGTTTGACCTAATCGCCATGCTTAATCTGGCAAGTTTGTCCCGCCGCCTGCAACTCTGAGACGCATTAAATGCCGTATTAAATGCTGCGCAGACTCTATACATACGTGTCGAAAGATCATTGGCTTTCCGTTCTAACGGCTAGTTGACTTCCAGACATTTGTCCTTCCTCGTATATTCAGTACTCTGAGTCTCTTGTTAATAACTCAGTCTGAATGTTTGTCTTTATTGGAGTCTTGCTGACATTCTCTTTGTCTCTGTCCCATAGCATAAATAACCTTTTTGCTTTGGACTTACATGATTCAGGTAAACTGAACCAACGCCTAAGTCAGGTCTTATGTGCATTCAGCACAGCCTAATAGGTTATTCAGCCCAGTATGTGTAACCTTTTTGCTTCGAACTTACATGATTCAGATAAACTTACTTAAGGCCTAAGCCAGGTCTTATGTGCATTCAGCACAGATTGATAGGTTACACTTTACTCTTCACTGACTAAGTTCTGTCCTGAGTATGCTTAGTGAACTCAGTAGAAACATCAGCCAATGGTACTTCAGGATTGTCTTCAGGACGGATGGTCAGGCTTCGTTCTTCAGCTTCAGTTCAGGCAATCTTCAGTAGACTGACTCTGACTTCTTCAGGATGGATTACACATCAGACTTCAGTAAATTGGGTCGACTCCAATATTCTTCAGTCTGCAGCGTGTTTCTCCTGAACTGAATTCCTAACCTAACTATCCTGAACTAGACTAACCTGAACAACTATACTTAGGAAAATTCATCAGGGGTTTTGGGATCTAATCAAAATACTTCAGATTGTCCCAACATGTTAGAACATAAATGACAACACATACATAGCGGAAGACTTAAAAACACACGCTTGCAAGGAGATATAAAAATTATCATATATTATACAGTGTATAATATGTGACGCCTCATGACTAAAAAATGTTCACTATAGCAAAGTAGAGACACTAACAAGGTTTACAAAAGAAACCCAAAAGTAAGGTCTCGTAGATAAAAAACGATTTATACAAGGAATCTAAACAAGACCTAACTAGAAGATGTATAATAATAAGCTTAACATATCCACATTTAACCAAAAAGAATGCTAATGCAAAAAGTGAATATTGTTCTAAGTGCCTAGAAATTTATCACAATATTCTGGTGGAATAATATAACCGCCTAGATCCTAAATAGACGAACTACTCAATAGTTTCTAGGTACTATATTCCACACTCTGAAATGTCTGATGTATCCTCTATTTATAGGCGTGTAAATCAACACCCACACTCCACTAGGGGCCGAGATTTTAGCCTCCAAAGGTTACTCCTCATAACTTCCCTTAATGATGTAAGTTCCATGTTAGTGGAGTAAGCCGAGTTGACTAAATGCTCTTTTCGAAAGACGACATAATAACGATGGGCATCCACCTACAAAAGAAGACCAAGAACTCCTAACTCCTAGGACAAGTTTCTCGAGGGTTAATGTCCCGATTATGAGGAAAAAGGACCCAGTTACAAGTGTATAATTCGTATGTCATATACGTAAGACAAAAAAGACAATACTAAATGAGCAAATTAAAAAGCAGTAGCTTGAAATTACAAGGTATAAATAAAGACAAAGTGAGTGTTCATTTCATTCCACAAAAAATAGTTGAAGTACAAGTTACATCCAAAGAGAAGATCAAGCACCTACTTTAACTATTGCAAAAAGGTTCGACAGAAAATAATAAAAAAATAAAAGATATTCATCTTCATTCAATTGGTGGAACCGACTTTTCATTAGCAGGAAAAGGAGTGAGGGCTTGCTCGCCAAGGTTTGGGGGTGATTTCTTGACCGCCTTCAGAGGAGTGGGCGACCTGTCGCTCAACTACGGTTGGGGGAGTGGACTGTTCGGTAGGAAAGATGGAAGACATTTCCGGCTTGCTTGGGAGAGTCTGAATAAGTTTATCATATTATCGCCCTCATGTTCATCCCCACCGGCCTCTTCAACAGTTTGTTCCTGGAATAGGTGCATAATTTTCAATTCGGCTAAAAAATATCCAAGATGAAACCTATTTACAGAAGATCTCCCACTCGCAATGGTTCATTGACTTTAGGAGGATTAGCAGCCACAAAGTCTACAAACTCTTTCTGCACAGATTTAAAAACCATTAAGGTTGTAGATCTCGACAAGTCATATAGCCCGAAGACATTCAGAGTAAGCACAAATGTAACCAAAAGTTTGGATGCCATAATACGAACATTATCAGCCACCAGTTCAACAAAATCACTGAAACACCTTTCTTCTTCTTCAGATCATGGTATGAGGCTGGTCTAGTTCTTTCTGTCCACAGGCTTCATTCTGCTAACCTTTCGGCAGAAGGCTTGAAATGCTAGATGAACGATGAGTTCTTGACCTTTGGAGAATAGAGATAGACATGAAATTTAGATATTTCAATAAAAATATTGAGAGACATTGTAGAATTTCACAATCCTACCCTATGGGGCAGCTGGATGAACTACAAGATGATGGGGCCGAGTGATCAATTGGGCAATCCTCTGACAATACTTTTCTTGCAAATACTCAACTTCTCGATTCTTTTCATAACAAAGTGTAGCGAGCGTTAAAGCATAGACAAATCCCTCTGAAAGTCAGGAGTGTTCCCACTTGAGGAATAGTGGTCCTGCAACGATTAAAAAACATCAATATTAGTTTTACTTATTTGAAATACAAAATTAAAGTGAAACTCACGTTGAATATCCACATAACCCTATGGTAGAATTATATGACCCGCAGGCCCAGTAGCTTGCCAGTCATCTTCGATAAAAATAATGGCTACTTCAGTTCAATACTTTGTTTAGAACCCCTTCAATCAATTTAAGCCCTAGACGAGCTTTGAGTTAATACCAACCCTCTTCTTCATCCGAACGTGCCGAAATGATCATCGTGTATTTGATCTTTTCAGTGGCAATCTGATTTCGAAACTGCTCAAGGCCTAGAAGAGTGATCAAGCTCAATTGGTTTCTCCACCCATTCAGTATGATTTGAGTAATTGCAAAATTTATATCCTGAAGGAAATCATTTATTACTGGGAGAAGTAGCGGTATCAGTCCTTCTTTGAGGGTATCCACATTTATAGCAGTGCAGTTGGGTGGAGGACAATCTGCTCAGTCATCCATTGTAGAAGCATAGAAGAAAATATCCACCTGAATCTGGTATTCATGCCTAATTAAAAATAATTATTTCTCTGTGATCATACTCTTAACATCACTTGTTGCATACTTGTTCGTCTCAAGTGTCATGATCTGGCGAGTAGGTCTTGGAAAGTTGGGTGAGTGGCGAGAAACATAATCCTCCCATTCTCCTTCGTGAGCAGCAAGTTAAAGAGTTATGTATTCAATTCCTTTGAGAATTGGAATCTTGATCGCCTATAAGTATTCCCATGTTAGCTCGCTATCTTCATCATTTGAGCTCTCACCCAAATCAGAGGAAGTTTCAGGAGAGTGAACAACATCTTGTTCGCCACCCTCCTCAAAGCAAACAACTTCTTATTCCTCAGCGCAAATACCACTTTGCTTGCCCACATTCCTGGCGCGAGCAATAATCTCATCACCAGAATCCTCATGTTGCTCACCTCAACTGAATCTACATTCGTGTCTGAGTTGGGGTCAGATCTTGTAGATTTGTTCCTAAGCATAGTTTGGCAAACCGGATAGCGTTGAACAGGTTGTATCTGATAAGCATGGGGTGTGGATCGTATGTGAGAAATAACAAGAGGTTTTTTCTCCAAGTTTCTTATTGGTAAATTTCCACTGAATGGATCAACAATGAAAATGAATGGGTAATTGAAAAATTATTGGAGATGGATCCCTAAAAATTCTGGAATTGGGTACTCTAGAGAGAGGGGCAAATTGGAATATTTTGAAAAAAACTCCAGAAAAGAAGAAAAGAAAAGGAATATAAAAACCTCTACCTTGAAAACACTTTGCCTCCAAAAACTAGAGAAATTGCACCAAAAAAATAAACCGCAAATTGAGAGGAATTATCATAAAAGAAAAAAGGAAAAAAATGAAGAGAATCCACCTATGAGTATTTATAGAACACGGAAGGGCCTCAACGCAAATTAAGAAAGGTAAAAGGACCAAATGGTAAAATTTTCAAATATTTTAAACACTGGGTGTGACTTTTTAGGGCGTGATGCCTCAAATTCCGTGTCCTACACAAACCAAAGGAGGTGAACAATACCTTGCTCGCCAACAATGTTCTATGTTCTTCGCACATCACTAGTGTGAAGAAGCATGCAATTCATGTTCACCACTTCGCTCGTCTTACAAATATAGCCCGATCTTAATTAAAATTCAAATTAGGAATTGGGCTAGGGGGAATTGTTAATAAGCAAGCAGTAATTAGATTTAGGTGAGCAAGCTATCAACTTAATCAATGAAGGATGATAATGGATTAAGAAATACAGTGAAGAAAGGGCAAACAACCTAATGATGAAGTTGTTTACTACCAAACCATTAACAACAAGAAAGGCCAAAATCTGCTCGCTCCAGTTTAAGGCTTGCTCGCCCATGGAAAAAAGATAATCAAAGCAGCCCGCTCATGGCCCTATGTTGATATCCATATGGAAAATCAAAGGCAGAGTTGGTTACAAGTCACCAAAGAGGCCCAAACGATCAATTATCAATACTAGGATTACTTAAGTGTTAAATAACTTTATTATTCTTATCAAAGGGCATGACAAATGTCATTAAGAGGAGGAAGGTGGACTAAGCACGTGTCACCTCGTGCTTCTAATTCTTCTATATATATGTCATGTAGTTGTAATGAGGACAAGTTTGAACACACTCAAATGAATATAAAAGTTAATGGTTTTCTTGCAATTTATACTCCTTCATGTTCTAAAACAGAAACAAGTAATTTTATTTTGTGATCTTATCAATCAAGCCACATAATTAAACCATTAAACAAGATTACCAACAAATGTGACGATGGTCTAGGACAATAAATAAATATTGATAATTATATACTGTAATACTTGTTATTTAATGCTTTGAGGAATATGAAATAAAATAACAAGAACACCAAAATTTGTCAAGTCATTTATTAGGAAGGCTCTATTTATGGTTTACAACTTGCCATTTAGGGTTGGCTAAGAACTTGTCATATTGATACATTTAATATATGTATTTTGGTATTAACTATCATGTATGAGATATGTCCTTGTTGACAGACTCGACTATTAGTTGAGCGTCATAGGTTTGTCTCATAATATCACCTTAGAAGGGCTGATTTTCTATAAAAATTTATTATGATGTATTTGTACTCTATGTGTAATAACTTAATATATTTTCTCAATATGGATTGATTTAGTTGACATTACGATATATTCTTTCTGGTGAATTTATGGTGAGATTGAGCTCCTCACTGCAATGGAGGTTTAACCTCCAAGCTTTCAAGCTTCTTGATCGGTGACAATGAGCTTCTTATTTTGATGGTTCGAACCTCGCATGGACAAACTAAGATCTCCGAGCTTCATGGTTTATAAGGGTGAACTTCTTATCTTGGAGGCTCAAAGCTAGCCTAGAAAAATAGATTCTCATGTGACCTTAAAATATTCATGCCACATTAATTACCCCTAGGTGGAGATGCATTGTCAAATGAGGTTGAGCTTTGTATGGGAAAGATTCCCATGGAAATTTTCTTTAGATCTGTTTGAGTTGAAGAGTCATAGTACCTAAAACGTTGCACCTCTAGATTATGGGCTCTGTAACATGTGTCTATTTTCATCATTATGATAACTTGGACAACGTTAATTATCTGTCACGCACCATTTTGAAAATTCAAAATTAAAGTGATGTGCCTTAAAAAACATACATGTAACACGCACGTGGGAGGTGAATAGTCATGCCTATTCACTTGGGCCTTTGGCCCGGAGTGATAAATAGGGATTTTAGGGCTTATTTATCCTTTTCTAATTTACGTTATTTGCAAGGCAATTCTAAGAGTTCAAAGCATCAATAATTTTTTGATGACTGAGTATTCGTTGTCTTCGTTGGGTGTGTAATTTCTAACTTCTTTCTCAAACTTATCCTTTCTTCTCTTTCGATCAATAGTGTGTTCGATCGAAATTGTGGTAGTGTTAGATTTGGGACATATCTTCTTCCTGTGGCAACTATCAGACACTGCTAGTGCTGGGCTTCTGGCATCTAACCAATAACAATGGCCTATGGGGTACTTTTTTCCTTTGAGGAGAGATATCTCTATTGGTAAGGCTCACATGGCTAGCGATGTGGGTTTCGGTTGAGAAATGACTGAAAACCTTGCCGACTTAAAAAATTTGGACGATCTGGGGTTGAAATTGGTTTAGGGCCTCAAGAAGATGAAGCTCGAGAAAAAAGTGACCCTAAGGCTGCTCAATTGGAGCTTAATAATGAGACTGCCCGTAATGAAGAGAATGAGAGGGCTTACGAGCAAGCCCAGACTGCTCTTGTGGAGAAGTGAGCTTGACACCAGGATGTGGATCTCGCCTACTGTTTATAGAAAGGATTCATCGATGAGATTAATGGTGTTATTTCTTTCCCATCCTACCTAGAATATATTATCGAGCATCTGTATAGATTAATGGAGAGGAACATCTGAACCTTCATAGATGCGAGCAAGTTAAGTTTCTTTATGAATACAGTGGAGAGTAAAACCATCTCGCAGGAACTGGTACATAGGCCACCTTGCTGGGATCTTTCAAGCAATGTTCATCTTTATGTCCCTCACAAAAAAGAGAGGGCAGATTAGCCACCAATAGCGATAGTGGCAGTCTTATATGATATAATGGAGATAGGTTTGTGCTTCCTATTACATCCCGCCATCACTCACTGCTTAAATCTTTTGGGGCTTACCCCCATCCAGCTGTTACCCAATGCATGGTTGTACCTCGTCAGTTCTATGGTGGCATTTGGGCTCCATAGGCTGTATAGGCTACCCAACTCCATGAGATTATATTCCTCTATATAATGTGCCCAGAAGCTTATTATTACGGAGATGTGTACTAAAATCCGGCCACAAAAAGAGGTTAATTATTGGGATCTAGAGGAAGCAAAGATTAGAGCCCTCCGAGTGGTTTTGGGCTGCTAGAAGACGAAAGACAATGTCCCTAGCTCATGGAGTCGAGCTGCATTCCCCACCACTCTGAGAATCAAATAAAAAAGTAAGTGAAATTTTGCTTATCATGACCTTGTTATTGATATAATTCTAGTTTATTTGGTGTAAGTTATCCTTTTTCCAATCTAGATGAGCTGCACTTTGATTTTCGAGTGGTGCTTGAACAAATTTATCTTCTCCCTAAGACAAATCGACCTATAGATCGCTTGAATCTGCAGGAACCTCACCTTGCATTGAGGTTCTTCACTTTTCTGAACCCTCTAAACTACGAGCTTCGTAAGCTAACCTCTTGCTTGTCTTTCAGTCATTTTATAATTTTATAGATCTCTTTGTAAATTAAACTTTCTCATAGCCAAATTTTCCCCATATCAAAGCTGCCCCCGTGAGCTAATGACTGACATCCCATATTTTTTTTGCTCAAGTAGGGGCCGTGAAGGCGAAGAAGAAAAATGCAAGGAGGCATAGAAAGACACTACAAAATTAAGGAGAAAAGTTGATGTCTTGGCTTCAAATCAGATTCTTTCTGTTGCAACTTGCGAGGATAACTATTCTAGAGAAGGTACTTGTGGAGGAGAAATCCCCCATTAATGCAGATTCGACACACTAACTTTCTCTATTCATAAGGTTAGCCGAGAAAAAAAAGCCTCAATAGCACGCACAAGCTCCTGTGGTAGAGAAGCTGGAGTCTGCTCCATCTCATATTTGGGTGGAAAATCAAACTTTCATCACAGAGCAGCAGAAGGAAAGTGGAGCTTTCACAGTGCCGACCCGACTAAACTTCAAATGTATAGTGCAAATATTTTTTAATATTCAATACTTGGGAAGTTGCAAACTTTACTAAACTTGTTTTTTGTAGGTTTCAAGATGATGATCCTTCCAGGCCTGTCGTGCTGCACGACTTCATGTCTTCCAAAAGAGTGTTGACTACTGTGGGCCTAGTCTACCACTTGTGTCGAACCATTTTTGACCTATCCCGAGCTTAGACTCATGAGCTTGAGAATTTGATTTGTGGCAGCTCGATCAATGCTACCTTGCTCGTAGCCCAGACGCTATCTCTCCAGGCTTCAATACTGACTATTCATGCTATCATAAAGAGAGATGTAGAGATTGATGAGTTCCTCCAACTCCGGGAAAGGGAGAGAAAATGGGCGGATGAGGAAAAGGCCTCGAGGCCGAGATGAAGAGTCTCACTCACATGAGTCTATAGCGGCTTTCGGGTTTTTTTTATTTTTGCAGCAAAGTAAGAAAAACTTTTCTCCTATATCGGAGTAGTTGCCGATGGAGCAAAGTAGTAGATTGATGTATAGTTGTGGGAAAACTCGTACAAGGTTAGTTTGAACTGGTTGTATTTGGTGCTCTCCTTCTGGTAAATCCTATACTTGTTGAGATGTGCTTCAAGATCTATTTTCCTTCATATAGTGGGGCCTGCAGCAGGGTGATCTTAGATCGGGCAGGTGCCCATTCTAACTCCACAAAGAATGGCTCGTTCTCTGAGCTTAGGCATTTTGGAATATCTCCCCTAGCATAAACCCTTCCTTCTACCTCGACCAGCTTTTGCTAGAAGTAGAGATTGTTAGCTAGTTTGTGCAGGCGCATGACTTACTATCTCTACGGGGGGTTCCTTGAACCCGGATGCATGCTCGACCCAAGGGTAGTGAGGGACAATTCCTGGGTTCAATCTATCTTAGGCCTAGATACGAGGATAGTTTCACCTTAGAAGCGCACTTTCCGCGAAGCAAAGTTACTTTCTAATTGAGTTTCCTACCCCGAGGTCCTCTGTGGGCATTCCCTTTGCGTAGGGTACACGAGGTCCTCAAGGATGGTGAAAGCAGCTGGTATCACCCTATCTGCGGGCAACAAGGGATGATCTTGTAGACTTTTTTAGAGCCTAGATGGCTAAAAATTGAGTGGGTAGATCTTGATCGATGCTTAGGGGCTGATTTCACCTCTAAGTAGCTTTCACACTCTTGCTCCCTAAGCATTCGGCCTTCAAACTTATGCAGGTTGAAAGACTTTCTCAGAGTTGAACATGAGCTTTGAGCAACTCTCATATTGCGGGATTTTTTCCACAGCTCTTCGATGGTGGATTTAACCTATTTTGAGGAGTACAACTCCTGCATTGAAATAGTTTGCATCTTTATGGTGTGATGCACATATGTCGTCGGGGTTTGTTCAGTTGCAGTGCCCAAAATTGTCATAGTAGTGGGCTTTGTACCACGTCCTAAATTTTTAAAATATAATTCTGTATAAATTGGTCGAAAACCCTAAATTCAAGACGTGAACACATTTTATATTCATTTAAATACCTTAAGTGAAATTTTTGCTTAATTTAAAAGGAAATAATCATTAACTTATTACAACAGAAACATTGGAAAATTAATTGAAAAGGCCAATTTTATACTTAAAAGATATCCCTTAATTTTATCAAAAGTAATGAGTGGGATATAAAATTCATTTCACTAAAAATATTTAAAGACATGTGTTGGGACAATCTGAATATTTTGATTAGATCCCAAAACCCCTGATGAATTTGCCTAAGTATAGTTGTTCAGGATAGTCTAGTTCAGGATAGTCAGGTTAGGGATTCAGTTCAGGGGGAATGTGTTGAAGACTGAAGGAGATTGGAGTCGACCCAATTTACTGAAGTCTGAAGTGCAATTAATCCTGAAGAAGGTCAGAGTCAGTCTTGTTGAAGATTGCCTGAACTGAAGCTGGAGACCGAAGTCTGAAGATCCATCCTGAAGACCATCCGGAACACCATTGACTGATGTTTCTACTGAGTACACTAAGCATGCTCAGGACAGAACTTAGTCAGTGAAGAGTAAGTGTAACCTATCAGGCCGAGTTGAATGTTCGTAAGACCTGACTTAGGCCTTGAGTCAGTTTATCTAACTCATGTAAGTCTAAAGCAAAAAGGTTACACATACTGGGCTGAATAACCTATCAGGCCGAGATGAATGCTCGTAAGACCTGACTTAGGCCTTGGTTCAGTTTACCTGAATCATGTAAGTCCAAAGCAAAAAGGTTATTTATGCTAAGGGACAAAGAGACAAAGAGAATATCAGTAAGACTCCGATAAAGACAAACATTCAGGCTGAGTAATTAACAAGAGACTCAGTGTATTGAATGTATGAGGAAGGACAAGTGTCAGATGGACAACTAGCCATTTGTACGGAGAGCCAATGATCTTGTGACACGCATGTACGGAGTCTGCGCAGCAGTTAATGCGGCATTTAATGTGTCTCAGAGTTGCAGGCGGCGGGACAAAATTGCCAGATTAAGCATGGTGATTAGGTCAACAGTACATCTAGCCTGCAACCACCCTAAAATAGGAAAGATTTGGGTAGATCTCCTCCAAAGGATCTATTTTGAATCTCGCCTATAAATATGGAAAGCCTTGCACCCATTCAAGGCGAACGGGAAATTTCCAAGCAAAAGCTCTCAAGAATCCAAGCACTCAAAGCATACTTTGAACAACACTCTGCAATTAAATTTCCCTAGTGTTGTAGTAGGATTCACTCTGTATTTGCTTAGATCGATAGCTCTAATATCTAGCATTGTTTTGTATTGCTAGAGCTATCTTAGTTGGAAACCAGGAATACCAAACCACTCAGGGTATGAGATTGGTTGGTTAGAAGGACTGAGACTTGTAAAACCACCCAGGGGTCAGTTCCTAAGAGAGGAAGTTGGCTATTCGTGTCCCTTGGCACGTAAAACCCAAGTACCTATCCTCAGGGTTTTGAGGATAGCTTCCTGTTAAATCAGACCGTGGACGTAGGAGTTGGTTATCTCCGAACCACGTTAAAAAGACCCTTGTGTGCTGATTTACTTTCGTGTTCAGGATCATAATTGTCATTCATATTAAACTGAACATACTGCATTGTTTTTATATTCAGGCTGAATCAATCATCCTGAATCTTAATACTGTGCACCAGCCTTAACCACCATTTACTAAGCAAACTCAAAGAAAACATTTTCAGAAACTAAAACGAGTAGATACTAAGGGCTCACATTCCGCACGTACTCTAGCTTACTGAGATAGTAGTCCAACTGACTTGCTTCCGAGCAGTCAGTAGGTTTGTTATCTCTACTGAGCTTCTGAGCACATCACTCACACTCAGCTTATTTGACTCACTACTAAACTGTCCCTGCTGCCCTTGTGGACCTTCAGTTTACTGAGTAACTTCAGGATCTTCCTGACTGAGAGTGTAAGAGCATTTTTCTGAGTATTCAGAAAAATCTGTCATCAGTGTATTCCCCCCCATACACTGATTATACTCGTTTCGGGACCAACAACATGCAGCTTACATAACATAAAATTCTATATTTGTAATAATCTTAATATAGAACACATAAATAGATTGAAATACTTGCATATCAATTTATTGATAAAATAAAAACATTAAAATGCATAACTTCTCAATCTATAAATCATGAAATCTCACAAATATTCAAAATGTGATCAGTCTCAACTTTAAAAACATAAATCCTTTAATATTTATAATTAAATTCGAATAGATGACATAGAAAATTAGCCGACACCCTCGCACGCCCAACTCAGCCACATACTTTTTTTAACGCTCATCTGGAAAAGTAATATGAGTGAGTGACTATCAACACACTCAGTAGAAACATAGGTAGTTGTTCACAATTAATAAATCAGTGGACCTGTGAGTTGATGTAAACAAGTAAGCTGACGACATCGTCATATAGTCCATCATCATTCGCTTAAGCATTATCATCACAAAGACTGCCATCAAGATATATATGCATTTCATTTTTATCCCTTAGTCCATCATATATATGCATATTAATGTCACAATGTCTTTTCCTTTCACATGACATAAACTTTTCCTTTTAACATTTATGCAAACATGAATATAGACACATATTCAATTCGAAGTAAATAGTGAATTAATCCCACCTTTTTAATTTCAAAATCTGAAAAGGAAATTTCAGCGGCGCACACTCAACAACTTAATTCTACTAACAACTTCATTCCCCTTCTATCTTGCGAGAAAATCCACTAGAAGAACAACCCTCTCTTTCTTATTTTTTTTTCTTTCTTTCCTTCTCCTTTTTTTATAACTCGTGACAACAATGGTTTTTTACTTGGATTTGTCCATTTCAGGGAAGAAAGATGGTTAAAAACAGTAGATATGAGGCTTTGAAGGTTTTTGTGAATTTTTCTTAAAGAATAGTGAGTGTTCTTCAAGTTTACTGGGGGGTTTTCTGAGAAAAATATACACTTCTTTTAATGTCAATTTTTGGATCTTAGATATCTAATGGCAATGATTGAGCTTTAATGTGGTCATGATCTTGAACAATAAGTAAATGTTGAAGATTGAATACTTTAATGCTTGCTATTAAATTCTTTGTGAAATATGCAATAAATAACAAGGACATCAAGATTTGTCAAGTCTTTTATGGTATTTGAACTTGAAGGTTGAAATCCTTTATTAGGCCATTGAAGGCTCTATTTATAGTTTACAACTTGCCCCTTGGGATTAGCTTAAAAGTTTGTCTAATCCATGCATTTAATGCATAAATTTTGTCATTAACTATTCTGCATGAGATCTGTCCTTGTGGATAGACCTCGACCAATAGTTGGGCGCCACATGACTTGTGTCATAAGATCTCCTTACAAGGGTTGATTTTCTAGCTTATATGGTATGGTGTATTTGTACACTATCTACGACAACTTAATATCTTTCCTAAATATGAGTTATTCTAATTGACCTTACGAGATATCCTTCCTGACATATTTATGTCGAGGTTAAGCTCCTTGTTGGAATGGAGAACCTCTTTAGGTCCTAGCTCGGTAATCTTACTCTAGATGGTCCAATCACCGATCTCTCTTACCTCCAAGCTTCTGAGCCTCCTAGTTAGTGATGAAGAGCTTCTCATTTTGATGGTTCGAATCTCGCATGGGCAAGATAGGATCTTCATGGTTTACAAGGACGAGCTTCTTATCTCAGAGGCTACAAGCTCACCTAGAGAAAATAGATTATTCAAGTTGTCCCAAACTCGTGTTGACTAGGCTCTCTTGGGATATAGAATTTTCGTGCCACAACATTTAATTTTACTAGGATTAACTTTGAATAGAATTGTGCAATTAACAAATGATTTTATTAATTTGAATTATTAATTTAAAAATTACATTTTTAAATATAAACTATTAACATGGAGCATTTGAATTCTTTTCAAATTATGTGTTTCAATTCAACACAAATTTTTACGTGTTGAGAAAAATGTAAACTTCATTTTCATTTATTATCAAGGACTTTGGATACCTATAATAAATATTTAAAATATTTGAATTTAACTGATATAATTTTTTATTGGGATAATCGGTTACTTAGTGCTATATATTTAATTCTGTCTCCAAAAATTAATTAGAGTCATAATATTTATTACTAAAAGATTAAATGTTGGGGGTTGGGTTGCACAGACCAACTAGCCCATGTTTTATAGCGACTCTTATTGTATCTATTATCTAATACTTATGATGAACATTGAAAAACAAGATGTAATACTAATAGCAATAATTAATAATATTAAAATTGCAACTAGATTATCAAAGAACTAAATAATGGTTGCTACACCTAAGTCAATAAACTCATTGCAGTGAGGACTTAATTAATCAGCGAAGTACAAGAAAGATTAATCCTCAACAGTTGGTGCAATTTAATTAAACCCAAATTTGATTCATAACTAAGCAATATTGTTTTGATTTTCCGCAAAAATAATTTATATACTAGAAAGTATGAATAATATGCAACCCGTACATACTAATGTTTTGAAGTCTCAATGTGTCCTATTTACAAGGTGTTTGGCTAAATTTGTTTTAAATATTTTATAAATTATTTTAAAAACTTATAAGATGTTATTTATAAATAGCTTATATATTGTTGAAGTGTTTAACTAATACAATTTATAAGTTCTTTAATAATTTATTATACTTTTTTTAGAAATTAAATTTTAAGAAAATAAATATTATTTTATTTTTTATGCTGAGGTAAGAGTTGGGGAGTAATAGAGGAGTCTAGGGTGACGCGGGTGGATGGCGATGGGGCGGTAAAGAAAATAAATTATCATATTCCTATTTATATTTTTACCGCTTATAAAATATAAAGAGTTTATTTTAAGATCTTATAAGATGTTAAATATCTTATTTTACCAAAATATTTTAAGGGTGCTTATAGCGCCTAAATAACTTATAAGGTGTTTTAAGGAGCTTATAATCTCAACCAAACACCCTCTTAATTTCTCATATCCAAAATCTACATTATTCTCTCTAAACATCTTAAAAGGGTAATAATTGCATCATATTTGGCATATTCTAGCATGATATTGATTGATTTGTATGTATTATTGACTCTAATATGCTATATATTGTGTTATTCACCCTTTTGTCCAACAAAGTTGCTTTTATAGGATAAATCGGGCAAAATCGAGGAAATCACGATGAGGAAGAAGAAATGACGTGATCCGAGCATTTAGGGAGGCCTAGATGATCAAGAGGAAGACCCTAGGAAGCTTGGACGAGCCATTGGATCGAAATGGAAAAAGTCAAAAACGGACGTCGCAGCTAGTACTTAGATCGAGCGCCGGCAAGCTACACATCGAGTGAAATAGGCTGTTGCTCGAGCACAATTTGTCTGCACATGAGCCAAGGATCCACTCGAGCTGGTGTTGTGGTGCGCTCGAGCAAGGCTGCTCGAGCGCTGGTGAACCAATATTGATCGAGCGTGAGTCCGGAATTTTGCAAAATTAAGGGCAAATTCATCTTTTCATCCATTTAATAATGGGCAAATGAGTCTTAACATTTGGAGCACTATAAATACCACTTGGATTAGATTTTGGAGAGAATTTCATTAGTTTAGATTCATCTTAGATTAGAGAGAGATTAGACAAGTTACCAAGTGGGTTATCTTTTGATTTGCATTCTTATTTCTTTGATTTCTTTAGATCCAACCGTTAGAATTTTATTTTGTTCGTTGAATTAGATTCTACGCATCGCTAGCTACGTTTGTACGGTAGGATTTATCATTTTGAGTTTTGGATTAGAAGATAGTTATTGAAGGTATTTTAATGGTGCTTGTTGATAGATTTTACTAATGGGATGATTAATGGCTGTTTATCTTTGTAAATCTACCAAACAATAAACTAAGACTTATGTGTTCTTGAGTGGATAATGTAGAGAGAGAAAGTGAGAGCTTAGAGAGAGAAAGTAATTGTGTATTATGATAAAGTTGGAGAGAGAATGGTACAAGAGAGAACTATTTATAGGTGTGCAAGTGTGAGGTGGCACCCTGTGAGCCTATTTGGCTTTGGGTGTTGACAAGGGTTGGTGACCCTCGTCTTGGTCCGTCATCATGCAACCTTTACAAAGCTTCGTCCTACTACGTATATATGTCCTATTTAAACACCCGCGGCTCTGATCCCTGAGCTGGGCGAGCTTCCGGGCGGGCTCTGTTGCCTTGTGTTATTTTCGGGAATAATATAGTAGTGGACTCTTGCTTGGCCTCCGTGGATAGGGGCGAGCTTCCTTCTCAGTGGGGAAGCTCGCCAATGACCTCCTCTCTCCTGGCATAGTTGGGGGTTGAACCTGGTCCCTCGAGAGCTTGGGCCAGCTTCTTTCCTGCTTCTCGATTTCCAGAGCAATTCTCCGGCGAATATTTTTCCTTGCATCCAACGGAGTTTTTAGTGCTCAAGGTAGAATTCCCTTTTTTCTTCTCTCTATTTCTTCTTATTGCAGATTCCTTTCTCCTTTCTTTACGATTTCTTCAAGTTCCTGGGAACTTTGAACGTTTCCGGCGGCTTCTCAATTTTTTCGACTACCTTCGTACCGTAACTCCGGCAACCAAGACTTATGGATTATTTTGGAACTTTTCGAACCTCGTTTGAATTATGTCGACCTAATCATCGAGCGAGACCCTTGCGAACCGTTACCCTGAGAAACAACCTATGACTGACAGTGGTCCTATTCCCCAAATGACCCCGATTGTTATCGAGTCTGGATCTGAGGCTAACTCAGTAGCTCGCCCAACACGTGGCGAGCTATCGGGTGAGGTTTGTTCTGAGCCAGTTGAGCGAGCCACCAGCTCCGTTCATTGCGAGATCTGGGAGGGCGAGGGGGAGGTCGCTCCCGAGGGGAGAGAACCTAGTGGTAACGAAGAGGTTGCCGAGGTTGGTGAACCAGTAGGCGACCTTGAGGAGGTTACCCTCGAATGGCTCCGGTCCATTGATTTCCCGAGCCTCAGCTGATCGAACACCATGTCCCCGCCGACATCGTCCATGCCTTTGACTGGGAGGAGTACGTCGGTCAACACGCGGCGAGCTTCGACCTCCCTGAGCGAACTTACCGGGATGCAGCGAACAAATCGGACTATAAAGCAAGCAATGTTCGGAGTGTCATCAACGAGTACCAACTTTCTCAGTTCCGCAAGAAGTATCGAATCCCTCTCGACATCTTTTTGTATGCCCCCGAAAAGAATGAGTGAGCTGATGCACCTCCGGCGGGGTTGACCGCCATAAACATTCACACCCTTGAGGCCGGGCTTATACTGCCCCTGCACCCTATCATCGGCCAATTTTTGCTCGACAACAACCTCGCCATCACCCAGCTCACCCCTAATGCTTGGAGCAGCTTGTTGGCGGCATTGGCGGTCTTCGGACTGGAGTGGTATGAAAATCGGTTGACCACTGCCGAGCTCAATGAGTTGTTTACCGTAACCTGGCAAGTAAACAACGGCAAGGGGTATTACTACCTCAAGGCTCGCCCGAGAGAGAAATTTTTGGGGATCCTCCGGAATAAGATCCGTGACTGCAAGCAATAGTTCGTCTTCATGGGTGGAGATTGGCGAGCTTCTATAAGTTACTCCGGGCGAGGAGGATGAATCCTTCCCCTGACGAATATGGAGAGGCTAGCAGTAGGTCGCCTACTTCGGTGTGCGTGGGTTGAATTAGATTTACTAATCTAATTCTTTTCTTTTGCAGGTTTGAAGCACCACAAGTCTAGTCGCGGCAAGCCCGAAATACCAATCGAGTTTGACCTGGTGCGGGCTGTTTGTTACTTGAGGAGTAAAGAGGATCGAGAGATCGCCCACCTTAGCCAGCATCACTGTCTTCGACTTGCCGGGCTTCACACCTTGCCTCATCATCTTACGGTTCAAGGTCCCGAACTTTCAAGTTTACAACTCACCGAAGCTCGCCCATTAGGTGGGTAGCTCGCCAAGCTGCAAACCGTTTTTCTTTCAACATTTTGTAGGTAGTGATTGGGTCGCTTTTCCAACTGTCGAGGTTCCTCCAGCCTACCACGCTCTCGCCCGATGATTTGCCATGGGTCCACCTCGCCCCAACAAACTTGCCTTGCCCTCGACACTCGCCTTAGAGGCAAGCAAGAAAGCGGAGCCCATTTCCAAGAAGGGCGATGCCTGTGGTTTCGGGACGAGGAAGGTCGCCACCAAGGCTGTGGACAAGGCTCCCCAGGTCGCTCGGACGAACCGGGGAGGTAGGCGAACTGGGGCAACGCCCGAGCGAGCTTCCCATCAGACGAAGAGGGGTCTACACCGTAGTGATGGATCCCGAGTCGGTGAGGGCAATGCACAAGCTCGCAAGAAATCTCGAACCCTTCTACACGACGAGGAGGAACCTGAGCGGTCCGAGCGAGCTGATGCGAGATCGGCACAAGGTGGATCTACGCACTCAACTGCCCCCCTGTCGATTGCACTTATTCAAAGGTCGCCACCTTCCCCGTCGCCCTTCGGAGTGCAAACAATGGACAACACACTCCTGGGCTGGGACCCTGAGCGAGCTCAGTGAGTAGCTCGCCATCTTGACCTCAATCTTCATCGTTTCCCCATATTTTGTCTTTTTAACTTCAACTGTTTTGACTTCGCAGCTATGCCCCCATTGCACATCCCAACAGGCATGAGGCCATCCACGCTTATGAACGATCTCACTCCCTCACCTCTATGCTCAACCTCCCTCCGGGCCTCGCTCAGAACACCGTGAGCGAGGTACCAAGATACTGGTCAACCTCTCAATTGGCGACCATGGAAAGCCAAAACCTGATCGAAAATGCCCGACTTTCGATGTATCATGCGAGTGGGTTGTTGCTCACAAATCAGAAGGTGATCGACCAAGCCACTCAACTGGAGGAAGGTCGCCAGAAGAGGAATGAGGCCTACTTGAAAATGGTGGAAAAGGCTGACAAACTGAAGAAGGCTTTGGAGTTCGCTGAGGGAAAAATGGCCGCGGCTCTGGCGTCTGAGAATAGCGCCCTCGAGAACCTCGGTGAACTTCAACGAATGCTCACCTCCATCCAAAGAAATGCGGATGCACAAGTCAAAGCTAAGGAGGAGGAGTTCGCTGAAAAGCTAGCCAAGGAGGTCGGTGAGCATACGGTAACCAAGAAGGAGTTGGAGCTGCAGCGAGGTTTGGTGAAAAGCACCGATCAGGAGTGCTCGAAGCTGAGGGATGAGCTCTCGGCGAAGATCAACGAGGTCGCCGAGCTCCGCAATGATGCCTCTTCCTCGGCAGATCTAGTAGCGGTGAAAGCCGAGGCCTCTGACAAAGGATTCGTCCAATATTATGCCGAGGTTCTGAGTACTCTCTGGTGGGCGCGAGCTCACAAGGACGATGAGGTTGCGGCCGTGGTGGGCGCGAGCTCACAAGGACGATGAGGTTGCGGCCGTGGTGGGCGACTTCAAGGAGTTCCTGGACAAGGCTCCCTTCCCCGATGAGACGGAGTTGTATATTGGCGATATTCCCGAGCTCAGAATCCCTCTCGACTTCGTTCCGGCACGATTCAAGATCATTAACACAATACCCGTGCTGGATCTGAACGTCGCGGAAGAGGAGGTCGCAAATGAAGAAGAGCAAACTCCCCTCACCGTTGAGCAGCTCCAAGAGGCCTGTGGGGACGCGATGCTCGACACTACTGGGTTCGACACCAGCTGGCTCACGGGCAACATCACTACGTTGCCCACACTATCCCCCCAAGATTGCCAAGCTGCTGGGGGCGAGGTTGCTTCCGAGGTCGCAAACCCAGAGGTCCCTACCGATGTCTCCGTCACTCCAACTCCTGAAGCTCCAGAGACTTAGCTTTTCTTTTCATTGTTTTCTTTAGCATAGCTTTTTATTTTTGCCAAGTCATAGTAGCTCGTCGGGCATGTATATCTCACCCAGAAGGAGCTTGTTTTTGTTGTTCAAAGATGGTCAGCTAGCCGAGCTTTGTGGCTAGCACTACTTCGCATACTTGGGAATTTTTCAGGCATCTTTTTGGCCTGAAAGTTTATCAAGTATTTTTGAATGAAACTCGATTCTTTTTGTCTCAACCTTGTTCATTTAAGTTTTGCGTACGTTATAATTTTAATTAGCTTGTTCATATTTCTGGTACTATTTGTTCGTCTTACTCTACTTTCGAGAGGCGAATCGTTTGTTTTATGTCGCTTAGGACCACGAATCGTACCTTTGTTTGATTAGTACAAATTCTTCGTCTTACACCACTTAGGGCCGCGAATTGCTCGTCTTAAACCACTTAGGGTAGCGAGTTGTACTTTGTTTAATTCACGTTGGGTGATTGGGTTTCACGAACCTTGCCTTAGACGTTTTAATCGTCCTTTTTGCGAATTTTTCTAACTTATGGCAGTAGGCGCTTAGTGATCCTTTAAGAAGGATACCTTCGCTGACCTGGGGAACTTTGGCCTTTGCCTTTGAGCCTTTAGATTATAACGTTCGGGACCTTGGCCCTTGCGTATTACGAAGCTTCGAACAGTTGGATATTTTTTCAAGAAAAACTTCTAACTTCATACAGTAACGTAGTTTACGTTGGTTGCCATCAACACTTCTGATGCGAACCTTCGGGCAATCTATTACAAAATATTGGTCTATTGATAAACTTTTTTAAGTGTGCCGCACTCCAGGTGTATGACGAGGCACTTCCTTCCGCATCCTCGAGGTCATATGTGCCGTTTGCCCAGGCTGCAGTAACTCGGAATGGTCCTTTCTAATTTGGTCCAAATACACCTGGTGGGGCCATCAGTTTCTTCTCTAGCACTAGATCCCCAACCTTGAACTTTCGATCTCGGACTTGGGAATTATAGTACTTCTCCGCTCTGCGCTTGTAGGTGGCATTTTTCATTTCTGACGAAGCTCTAGTTTCTTCAATCAAATCTTTTTCAACCGCCAAGGCTTCGTCGTTCTTTTCTTTGTTAAATCCTGCCACCTTCCAAGTCTTATTCTGGACTTCCACCGGTACTACCGCTTCTGTCCCGAAGGCCAAGGCGAATGGCGTTTCTCCGTTGCTTGATCGGTACGATGTTCTGTAAGACCACAGAACCTCCGGAAGTTCGTCCGCCCAGCTTCCTTTCTTGTCTTTGAGGCGGATCTTCAATATGTGCTTCAAAATCTTGTTAACCGCCTCAACCTGGCTGTTCGACTGCGGATGGTACGGAGTTGAGTAATGCTTCTTGATATTCCACGAACTGCAAAAATCTCTCAACTTCTGCCCATCGAACTGCCTTTCGTTGTTCGTTATGATCGATTGTGGAAGCCCGAACCGGTAGATCAGGTTCTTCCATATAAAACCGATCATCATTTCTTGTGTTATTGTTGTAAGCGCCTCGGCTTCAGCCCACTTAGTGTAATAGTCTACTGCTACAACAACAAACTTTACACCGCCTCTGCCAGGTGGGAATGGGCCGATCAAGTCGATACCCCATTTTGCAAAAGGCCATGAGCTGAAGACCGACTTCAGTTGAGTAGCTGAGGAGTGGATATTAAGTGCGAAAAGTTGACACTTTTGGCACTTCCGTGTGAAGCTAATGGCATCTTTGCAAAGAATGGGCCAGTAGTACCCCTGTCTGATTGTCTTGTATGCCAAAGCTTGCCCCCCTGCGTGACTTCCGCAAATTCCCTCGTGGATTTCTTCTAACACCTTGAACCCTTGCTTTTTAGATAAGCATTTGAGTAGGGGTAGGGAGAACCCACGTTTGTAGAGTTGGTCATCCACCAACGTGTATCTGGCTGCTTGCTTCGTTAGCCGACTAGCTTCCCACGTATCTTCAGGGGTTGTTCCGTCTTTCAAGTATTTTTGGATCGGAATACGCTAATCTTTACCATCTTCATCGCCCTCCTGTCCCCCACTAGAGGTCTGATTTACTTTGTAATCGGACATCGAGGGGTTCTTCAGCTTGGTGACTACAACCTCAGTGACTTCTGCTTCGCCGTTACTGGTAGCTAGCCGGGCTAGGGCATCTGCTTGTGTGTTCTCCAGCCTTGGTATCTGATTGATGTAAACCTGCATAAACATCGAGATCAGATGTGCCGCTATCTTCTGGTAGGTCATCATCTGTTGATCTTTTGCCTCGTACTCCCCCCGGACTTGGGATATTATTAACTGGGAATCTCCAAAAACCTGAAGATTGGTTGCCCCCACAGCTAATGACAACCTGAGTCCGGCTATCAATGCTTCGTACTCTGTATCGTTATTGGTCGCTCTAAAGTCAAAACGGATCACGGAAGTGAAGACTTATCTGTCTGGGCTGATCAGAACCACACCGGCCCCTGCTGCTGTGCTAGTTGATGATCCGTTGACGTAGAGATGCCACGGAGCTATACATCCCCTCGTCGGATCTTGTGGGAAAGTCAGCTCAGCGACAAAGTCGGCGAGTGCTTGTCCCTTAATTGCTGTTCGGGAAGCGTAGGTTATACCGTATTAGCTGACCTCAAGTGGCCACTTCAACAAGCGTCCTGCAGTGTCCGGCCGTTGTAGTATTTACCTTAGTGGGAATATCGTGAACACTTCCACCGGGTGGTCGAAGAAGTAGGGTCTAAATTTTCTAACACTCATTACAATTGCGTATGCTAGCTTCTCTGTTGGGGTATACCGCAACTCAGCTTCGTGTAAGACTTGGCTTACGTAGTACACTGGTAGGTGTGTTTTCGCCTCTTCTTGAACCAGAACGGAGCTAATTGCAACCTCCGACGCAGCAAGGTACAGGTACAACTTTTCTCCAGGTACCGGCTTTGACAAGATTTGAGTGTCTGCCAGGTATGCTTTAATGTCTTCAAAAGCTCGCTGGCATTCGTTCGTCCATTTGAAGTAGTCTTTAAGGTGAAGCTTATTGGCTTTGGCCGCTACTTTATATCTGCGCGTGTTCGCCTTTATCACCTCAAAAAATGGACGATTCCGATCACCAGACCTGGAGATAAACCTGTTCAAAGCTATCATACATCCGGTCAGTCTTTGAATTTTCTGCACGGAATCGGGTGTGCTCATCTCGATTATGCATTGGACCTGCATCGGATTGACTTCGATTCCTCATTGGCTCACCAGATGTCCCAGGAACTTTCCTAAATGCACACTGAAGCTACTCTTCTTGGGGTTTAACTTCATGTTGTAGTGGTGTAGTATGTCGACGGTTTGCTTTAGGTGGTCGAGGTGATCCTCCTTTCGCAAACTCTTGACAACTTTGTCGTCCACATATACCTCCATAGATTCACCGATGTGTTGGTCGAACATCTTATTCACCAACCTTTGGTAGGTCGCTCCGGCATTGATGAGTCCGAACGGCATCCTTTCCCAGCAATACATGTTTTTGTTGGTATAGAATGTCGTATGTTCCTGGTCATCTGGGTGCATTGCTATCTGGTGATAGCCCGCGAAGATGTCCATGAATGTCATCATCTAATGGTCTGCGGTGCTATCTACAGGCTGATCAATGTGGAGTAGTGGGAAGTTGTCCTTAGGGCATGCCTTGTTTAGGTCCGTGAAGTCGATGCATAGTCTCCAAGCTCAGTTGGATTTTTTAACCAGAACGGGGTTTGCGACCCAACGCGGACACAAGGCTTCCTTGATCAGCTTGTTGTCTAATAGCTTCTCGACCTCGGTGGTTAGGGTTGAGTCTGTGACAGGCATGTTCCAACCAGGCAAAAACGTCCAAGTTGGACATCAGAAACAGCTCCATCCTCGACTGGTACGGTTCTGGCAACTCGGAACCTATGAAGAGCTCCAAGTCCCTTTTCGGGTCCACCGGGATTGCTGTCAATTCCTCCATGGGGGTAGCCTTCCTCTTCTGACTTTTCTACCTTGGGTCGCTGATGAACTCATCTCACTCCTCTTGTGACATTTGCGTAGGTTTGTGACCTATGTGTGGCTCGAGATCATCGGCTTTGCTTTCAACTCGGACAGGTTCATCAACTGTCAGTACTTCCGGTGGTTCATCAACTTTGGATGGTTCAGCGGCCTGGGGGACTTGATCAACCTCCATCGGCACTGGTTCTTAATCCCCCATAGGTTCTCCGCCTTGAGTTTCTTCGACCACTTCCATAGGTGCGGGTTGCTGATCTTGCGCTAGTTCCTGCACTTGGTTAAACTGAGTCTCCTCCACTCCTTCCATGGGCGTCGGGTGCGCCTCTTGTGCAGGTTCTGATACTTGGTCAGGTTTCGGCAGATCGCCTACCTCCATCAACTCAGTTTCTATTGAGATGATGTCTAGGATGTTTGGCTCGTCTACTGGAATTTGTACATCTTCTTCGAGGATTTGAACCTACGTTACGGATTTTTTGACCTGGCCGTCTTTGATCTGGAGCAAACACTCACAGGCTTTTTTCTGGTCGCCCTTTATAGTCCCGGCACCCTTTGGAGTCAGGAACTTGAGATAATAGTAGTATGTCGAAGAAGCTGCTTTGAATTCATTGATAAAAGGGCGGCCAAGGAACCCGTTGTAGGAGGACTGCTAGTCGACAACAAGGAAATCTATTAACCTAGTCAGTCTCCACTCCGGGTCCTCGGCCGATACAAGTTGGACGCTCAACCTAATGCTACCTAGGGGGACGGTTACAGCTTCTCTGAACCCCACTATCCTAGCATTGCTAGGTTCTATATACGACTCAAAATCACCTAAGGCATCTAAGGTGGATTTGAAGAGAATGTTGGTGAAGGCGCCGATGTCCACAAGTAGTCTGTGAACTCGGACGTTCATGATGTTGGCGCTTATCACCAACGAGTCATTGTGGGGCGTCAGTACCCCTTCCAAGTCCGCCGAAAAGAATGTCAGCTCATTAGTGGGTTACGCGGCGGGCCTGGAACTGGAGCTTCCTTCCTGAACCTGGTTTACGGCCCGGACTTCGGCCTTCCTCTGTCATTTGGAAATAGAGGATCTCCCATCTTGGAGATCTCCGGTAGCTCCGATCACTTCTTCAAGAACCAGGAGTTCTCTAGTAGGCTCCAGGTTTTGTTGAGGTTGGGGAGGTGCCCTTTGCCTATGTTGAGGGCCACGTCGGTCCTCGTCCTCTCCTTCGTCATCGGAGACCTCCCTCCTCTCGACCCTGGTCCTCTTTGCTGGTGCCTTCTTGATGAACTCGGCCAGCTTCCCGTCCTCGTAGAATTTCCATAATTGCTTGAGGAGGTCTCGGCATTCGCTGGTGAAGTGGCCGATCGACTGGTGGTAGGCACAGAACTTGTTGGGGTTAAGCTTCGCACTGTCCTGATGGATTCTCCTTGGTCCATCCAGCATGGCTTTTTCTTTGATCGCAGTAAAAACATGGTCAACAGAGACGGTGAGCACCTGGTTGACCTTCTCTTTGAACTCGTCCCCATCACTGAAAGCTTTCAAGTTCCGGGGAGCTTTGTATGTGCCACCGGACTTCTTCCCATAGGGCTTCTTCTCCTCCGAGGCACCGACCTCTTTCAGGAGGGTCTCCTGCATAGCCACGAACACCCCAGCTTTGTGTTGAAACTCGGTGTAGGTGTTTGGGCATGCCAGCTGCATTTCCATCTAGAGCTCGGTGCCCTTTTTGAGCCCAGCCATCACCGTGATGATTTTGGTATCCTCGCTTACCGGTTCACCTTCCAGCAGGATCTTGTCGAACCTCTCCAGGTACTGCTGGTCGGTCTCATTCTCGCCCTAGTGGATGTTGCCGAGTCAGTGCTTCTGGGTGAGGTAGGACCCAAACCCGAAAAAGTGGGCCAAGAACTCCCGCGTGAGTTGGCCGAATGAATGGATTGACCCCGGGGCGAGTGACGAGAAACAGTGATGAGCTCGGTCCCCGAGGGTCAGTGGGAAGTTCTGGCATTGAGTGGCTTCGGTGGCGCCCACCGAGATCATAAAGTCTGCATACTTGGCCAGGTGGACCTTCGGGTCAGATTCGCCTTCGTATGCAGACATCACCGGGAATTGGACTTTCTTTTGAACTGGTGCTCTGAGGATGGCGGGTGCCAATGGAGACGCGGGGAGAGTGGTGGCATCAGGACTGCCGGATTTGGCTGCTACTTGTGCTTGTAGCATCTCGACGGCCTTTTCAGCGTGACCAGCTCGTCGTTGTGGGCCACCTCCTGTGGAGGTTGTTCAAAGGTCATGCGCCTCGTGGACGCACGTCCCCACGGTGCCTCGCTCTGGGGTGACCCCTCCGTGATGGGTCGGAATTGGCGTCCACCATTGGGACCCAACTTATCTGCAATGGGCCTTCTCAATCGATCATGGCGGACCTACGAGGCTGTAGGTCCGATTCTCCACTCTGGGATGTAGTAGGGGCCGCCGTTCGCTCGTTCTCTCCGCATCTAGGCCCCAACCTGCCTTGGAGGACCTCCCTCCTCTGCGATTGATGGGTGGCGGATGCCTCGGTATAGGCCGAAGTTTGCCCATCATGCGGGCTTGGTCCCTCCGCCACTTTGGCCTTCCCGGCGCGCTTCCTGTGTTGGCGAGCTTGAGCGGAGCTCGCCTCTTGTTCAGTGGGGAGGTCGCTGTACTGACCCCGGGTCTTGGTGCCCTGGGTCAGCCTTGTCTGCTCCCTGGCCTCGTTGACTGGAGCTCGCCGAGGAACTAGGGCGAGCTCATCATGTTGCCTTTGCTACAACCTTTGCAGGGCAGTGATTGTGTGTTGGAGCTCGTCGGGGTTGTTGGCGAGATCCCTCAGGGCGGGGTTCAGCTCTTCCTGAGTCACTAAAACCCGCTGGGGAGCTCGCGGGACATTGCTCTTCTGGGGAGCTCGGCGCGAGGTTTCCCCCTCAGCCTAGCCCTGGTTGGCTCCCTTCCACCTCCTGGTAGTCGCCGAGGTTTGTTCCTTAGACATTTTGAGATTTCGTCGGGAAGGTCGCCGAGGTCGTTGTATTCCAGTCAAAGTAGGTTCGTTTGGGTTTTTGTCTAGCCTTATGTGCAACAAATTATCCAGAATCTGGTTTATTTGTGCACACATATGCGTTTAAAAACCTTTTTGCAGAATATACGAGCCCGAGAATCTGGGTTTTTGCCCGGGAAACGAAAATGTGTGTGTATCTTCAAGTGTTCTTGAGCTTTGGTCAAGAGCACCTTCAAATCTTCAAACAAGTTTCACTTTTGCTCTCAAGAATTTTTTTTTTTTTTTAAGAATCGGAGGTTCGAGACCCTCCTTCTAGCACCAAATTGTTGATAGATTTTACTAATGGGATGATTAATGGTTGTTTATCTTTGTAAATCTACCAAACAATAAACTAAGACTTATGTGTTCTTGAGTGGATAATATAGAGAGAGAAAGTGAGAGCTTAGAGAGAGAAAGTAATTGTGTATTATGATAAAGTTGGAGAGAGAATGGTACAAGAGAGACCTATTTATAGGTGTGCAAGTGTGAGGTGACACCCTGTGACCTATTTGGCTTTGGGTGTTGACAAGGGTTCGTGACCCTCGTCTTGGTCCGTCATCATGCAACCTTTACAAAGCTTCGTCCTACTACGTATATATGTCCTATTTAAACACCCGCGGCTCTGATCCCTGAGCTGGGCGAGCTTCCGGGCGGGCTCTGTTGCCTTGTGTTATTTTCGGGAATAATATAGTAGTGGACTCTTGCTTGGCCTCCGTGGATAGGGGCGAGCTTCCTTCTCAGTGGGGAAGCTCGCCAATGACCTCCTCTCTCCTGGCATAGTTGGGGGTTGAACCTGGTCCCTCGAGAGCTTGGGCCAGCTTCTTTCCTGCTTCGCCGAGCTTCCCTGTGTTGGCCTTGGTTAAAGATGGTGACGCAATCCCTGCACAAGTTGGTGACCTTCTCAAAGTTGGGCTAATTAATCCCATAATTATCGCTGGGTAGTTCGCCTATCAACAGTGCTAATAGCTCCTAAATAGCTTATAAGGTGTTTTAAGGAGCTTATAATCTCAACCAAACACCCTCTTAATTTCTCATATCCAAAATTTACATTTTTCCCTCTAAACGTCTAAAAAAATGTTATTACAACACTTTATTAATTCTATTTTATTATTAGTAAGTTTCTTGTGCATTAAATGCACCGAGCAACTCAGTTGTATTTTTTAAAAGTTATACAAAATACAACTAAAAAGTCACACATGTTATTACTGAAAAATGTATTTTTAAATATGCACTTTTCAGTAATAATACGTGTGACATTTCAGTAATAAATGATGCAATTTTTTAAAAATACACTGAATTGCACGGTGCATCGATTGCATACAAGACTAAGGCTTTATTATTTTATATTTTTGTTATATCTTATAAACAAGAAAAAATATATCTTTTATTTTATTTTCTTCAAATACTAATTTTTATATTATATTTGTGCTCAAAATTAAATGAAAAGTTAAGAGATGGGGGTGTAATATTTTTCATTTGTCCTCAATCTAACATCTTATCTGCTCTCAACGCTTTATTGTCTATAATAATCTCTTCCTTTCATGAAAATATTTAACTGCTAAACAAAGTGGCAAGTAAAGCTACAAACTTTACTACTGTTTTGGTACTCCCTGTCTCCACTTTTCCCAACCCCTCCCCCCTAAAAACACAAATTAGCCCATTTTATAGACTTCTTTTTTTCCCTATTTTTTCATTTTAAGATTAATTCAAACTTCTTTTTTTATTTTTTTAGAAACGTCATAGTTCATACAGATTTAGTTTGTTTAAAAGTATCAAAAGACAAGAAGAAATACGACAAAAAAAATCCCATTATTTAATGATCCTGCAGATATTACATGCTGGATTATAGTGAAGGCAGTATCCACCAACCATACACGGTGGTATAGTGGTAATTATGAGCGAACCTACGAGAGAATGTTAGAGGGTATTTGGCTAATTCATTTTAAATATTTTATAAGTTAAAGTTAAAGTAGTTATTTTTATTTATATGGTGTGCAAAGTATTGTGGAACAAACTAAAACACACGTATGTAAAGTACTAAGGGGCAGAGGGAGTACAACTTATATGTTTTTTGACAAATTATCATAATTTTTTTAATTTTAATTTCATGTCAAATAAATATATATACTTCCTCAGTCCCACAGAAATTTGCACACTTTTTTTTATTCGGACGTCACACACAAATTTGCACAATACGAAAAAAGAAACATTAATTTATGTGCACACTCACACATATTTACAATATATCACTACTTTATATATAAAACACATTTTCCTTAAGAAAAAGTATTGTCTTGTATGGTGCAAATTCCTACGAGACGGATGGAGTATTTTTTATTTTTTTATGTTGAAGTAGAGATGCGGGAGGGGTGGTGGAATCAAGGATGAGACAAGTGGATGAGAATTGAGTCAATGAGAAAAATAATTTAGGATATCTCAACTTATATTTTTACAGTTTATAAGTTGTAAGGAACTTATTTTAAAATTTTATAAACTATCAAACATCTTAATTACTACTCCCCCGTCCATGAAATTTTTTTCCATTTTATAGTTGGCACAAAATTTAATAAAAACTACTCCCTCAGTCCGAGGACTACTTTCATAGTTGTTCGCGTACCTAGGACAACTATGAAAGTAGTCCTGGGACGGGGGTAGTATTATATTGAAATAAATCAAATGATAGATAAAGTAAGAGAAGAGTGAGAGTATTGTAGGTCTCAAACTTTTATTTATGAATATGAGTATTTCAAATAAGGAAATGAGAAAAAAATTTGTGGACAAACAAAAGATGTATGCGAGAAAATATTTTGTCGACTGAAGAAGTAAATACTTTGAGAATACATATAAGCTTCTAAAAATATTTATAAATTATTTTTAAAAATTATAAATTCAATCAAATACTTTCTTAATTGCATGTGAAGAATTTAATTTTAAGTTTTTTTTTATACAGTTTGTACATTGCTAAGACCAGGTTTATCAGCGCCTATTTGCATGCGGTCGCAGCAACAGACAAAAAAAAAATTCAAAAAGGAAAATGGAAACTAATCCGGTCGCCGACCCAGGCTGTGACACAGCGCAAGTACACAAATTTGGGGGGCCAATCAACTGATGACACATGTCAACTTTTGATTGGTTCCCCATATTTTATAGATAATCTTATTTATCTTAAAAATTATTAATTAAAAAAAATAAAAAATATACCAAAATTCATATTTTTTTCATTCTCTATAAATAGAGACCACTCTTGATATATTTTGGAGCACATTAAAAATCACTCCTTTTTTCCTCATAATTTCTCTTCATCTTCAATGGCAGATCCAAATAGTCCATATTTTTTCAATTCTGAAGAGAATCCCAACTCCCAAAATTATCCAAACACTCAAAATTATTCAAACTCCCAAAACTTTCCAGATTTTGAAAGCTATTCGAATTCCCAGTTTTCTCCAAATCCCAATCAAGTTCCTACATCTTCAAACATCCAAAACTTCCATAACATCTCTCGAAATTTATTTGAAGATGTTCAGCAAAAAAATACAGGTTCTCAGAAACGTGTAAATTCTATTCCATGGGGTTTGAAAGAAGATGAAGCTCTCATTTCGAGTTACATTTTCGTCAGCGAAGATAGCGTGCGTGGAAAAAATTAAAAAAATACTCTAATTTGGGGACGTGTGACAAAAATGTTCGAAGTAGCTCGGGTAGAAAATCCATAAGAAATACACAAAAGAAACGTGGATTCACTGCAAGGTCGTTACAGACGTCTGAACGAAACTACGAACAAGTGGATTGCTGCTTACAATGAAGCATATAAAATGAAAAGGAGCGGAATGAGCGACAAAGATGTAGAGACAACTGCTCACACTATTTATGAGGCAAGTAATAAAGTTAAGTTTCTCGATTTACATGTATTTCAAAAATTTATGATGAACCATCCAAAGTGGGAGTTGAATCTGAGTCGTGACAAAACACGTGGTCATCCTGAGGATGAAGAGAGTTATGAAGAAAGTGGTGGTAGTACAAAAAGATCGAAGACAAGTGAAGATGGGCTACATTCATCTCAAGAAAC
Organism: Prunella vulgaris; assembly: GCA_026898435.1. Classification (NCBI taxonomy): domain Eukaryota; kingdom Viridiplantae; phylum Streptophyta; class Magnoliopsida; order Lamiales; family Lamiaceae; genus Prunella; species Prunella vulgaris. Next base: position 727,992 of record JAPKLY010000155.1, on the reverse strand, counting down.
TCCAATCAGCAATTCTTCGTCGATTCCTCGTCCTGAAGGTAGAGAAGCAGCTAAAAAAAAGGAAAAGGAAAAGGTAAAGTGTTACAATCTTCTTCCATTTCTGACGATTTTACTGCAGAACTTAAAGCAATGAGGTTCTCCAGAAAGGAAGAACTTGATACTGTGGTCAAACTGAACAAAGATAAAACACGTGAAAAAAAAAAGAAATCAAGAGTATGGAGATCAATGTTATGTTGCTGAACACATTATTGGCAAAAACCCACTTATCGTCGGAAGAGGAAGAGATGAAACGTCGTCTAATGGCAATTGTATTTGGAAATTAATTGTTGTTTATTTTTCTGTAATTTAAATTCGTGTCTTTTTAGTTATTGTCATTGTACGAACTTTAATTGTTTGAATTGTGTGTATCTTTAGTTGTTTGAATTATGTAACTTTATGTTGTTTGAATTATGTAATTTTATCTTTAATTTGTTTACTTTAGTTGTTTCAATTTAAATTTATGTACTCTCTTTTGAATATATTTCGGAACTTTTGCAACATGAATGACTAAGAGTATTTTGGAGCTATCCTATAAGTTAAAAAGTACAAATAATGACATGAATTCACATGCATTACAAAAAGCTTTAATTATTGTCCTACAAATAATGTCTTGTCTTACCACTCACATATCTTGTCTTACAACTCACATGGCTTGTATTACAACTCACATGACTTGTCTTCATAATTCACACTTTTGTACTCCTATAAATCATTATCATACGCATAGCAAAACTTACAACATAGCCTACTCATTTTCGTCCTCCTTGTTTTTCTACTTCTTCTTCAGTCTTTCAATTTCTCTCAAAAAATGTCTTCAAGCTCAAGTTCTGATACTACCAATTTGTTTAATTTTGATGAATGGGAAATAGACTTCCTTCAACAAAATCGTATTATTGATCGTATGATTGATAATGTGATTGCTAGTACTCATCATACTCTTCCCACTCCTAGAGCTAGAAGGACGATTATTGATAGGCGACGTGAGGAAGGTCACGATCGTTTGTTCAATGACTACTTTTCTGATAACCCAACATATCCTGCAAATATTTTTCGATAGCGATTTCGAATGCATAAGCATGTTTTTCTTCGCATAGTGAATGAAATCACTACTAACGATGAATATTTTCAACAAAAGCGCAATAATGCAGGTACACTAGGTCTTTCACCATTACAGAAATGTACTGCTGCCATGCGGGTGTTGGCCTATGGTACATCAGTTGATGCAGTCGATGAGTACCTTCGAATGAGCAAAGCAGTGACAAGAAAATCTCTTGTGAAATTCGTAGAAGGCATTATTTCCAACTTCGGCGAGCAGTATCTTAGAAAGCCTAATGAACAAGATTTTGCTAGATTACTCTATGTCGGAGAACAGCGTGGGTTTCCTGGCATGATCGGAAGTATTGATTGCATGCACTGGGAATGGAAAAATTGTCCTACCGCATGGGCTGGACAATATGCTGGAAGGAGCGGAAAAACGACACTCATTTTGGAAGCTGTTGCTTCATATGATTTGTGGATATGGCACGCATTCTTTGGAACACCAGGTACGTGCAATGATATCAATGTACTTCACCGATCTCCTATTTTCCAGGATATTTTGGAAGGTAGAGCACCAGAAATTAATTACATAGTGAATGGTCATGTATATAATATGGGCAATTATCTCACTGATGGAATATATCCAAGATGGGCTGCATTTGTTAAATCAATTACTGCTCCTGTGATCGAGAAGCACAAGATGTTTGCAAAACAACAAGAGGCTGCAAGAAAAGATGTTGAACGAGCATTTGGGGTTCTACAGGCTCGCTTCGCATTCATCAAACGTCCATGTCTTCTTTGGGATCGTGATATAATAGGAAAGATTATGATTGCTTGTATTATCATGCATAATATGATAGTAGAAGATGAAAGAGACACATATCAGAACTACTATGATACCACAGAATTTGAAAGCAATCAACCCACAAATACAACAGCTGCGGAAGAAGAAGATAATGAAATACCTTACTCATGTGAGAGGTCAAAATTAGCCTCATATATGATTAACAGGGAACAACTTCGCAATAGGCAAGCTCATCAAAATCTTAAGAAGGATTTGATTGAGCACATTTGGCAAAAATTTGGTGATTGTAATTGAATCAAGTTTGTAATTTTCATCTTATTTATTTGTAATTTTCATCTTATGCATTTTTAGTTTTATTTTCATTATGTTCCAAATGAATCAAGTTTTAATTTTAATTTTGTGTGGTAATTTTTTTTCATGTTAATTAGAAATTATTAGTAAAAAATATTTTTTATTAATTAATTTTAAAATAAAAAATAATTATTGATAATATATAATAAATAAAATAATAAAATAATATAATATTAGTTAACCTAGGTTGTGTGGGTTGCTGATAAAAGTAAGATAAATAGATATATGGTAGATTGTGTAGATGGATGAGAGAGAAATAATATTTAATTGAGGAATCTGGATTGTGTGGGTTGCTGATAAATTTGGTCTAATAATGCATCCAGATCTGGCCATTTGGTTGTTTTGTACTATTGTAAAGTTCATTTAAAGCCATTCAGCAAGAATGTCTCTCCTCTAGCCTCTCAACAACACCTACCCTGTAATTTATTGATAATTTCACTCCCTTTGTCCTCTAACAATTTTTACATTTTCTGTTTTAAAACATTTCACAGTAAATTATACATTTCATAAATGATATTATATATTTTTACAATACTCACTTAATTTTAAAATATTTTTTATTTATTAATTCAAAAATAGAACAATTCTTAAAAATATATATATATTTCTACTTGTAAAGATTAATAAAGCCAGGAGGGAATAGATCTTCAACTCCTTTTTTTTTTTTTTTGGTTTTGAATACGTTGCTTTTTTTTCCATACAGATAAAGAACATATTTTGTTAGTAATAATTTATGGAAAGTGAATAATATATCATATTATTTCTTTTGTTTCAAAAGGAATTTACATCCTAAGAGTAAGAGTAGATACAATTTTTAAGAAAAATGTAAATAAAATAGTGATATATTAGTAAATATCTAAATAATTTTGGAAGAATACATGTAAATCAATATTTATTTTAGTAATTTATAAATTTGCATAGAAAATTCAAAAATAAAAAAAATGTGCGAATATCTGAAGAGTATAAATTATTAAAAAATTATTTATAGTCATGTATCTTATCTATCTGTGTTGTAGAAAACAAAATAGAGTGGTCTGCTTAGAAGCGTTGGACAGTAGGTCTTTCAAAGCTCTCATCAACTGCTTGAGAAAAGCAGCAGATGTTGCAAATATATCGAATCAGGCGAGATGTCTGTCCAATACTCCATCTGTTCCACTATAAATTTCTCATTTTATCATTTGTGTCATTTTCATTATATGTTGCTCATTTATTTTTTTTATTTTTTTTTTAAAACTACTATTCACTTTTTTATTATTATTTTCAATATTTTTTACACTATTTTCATTCTTTTTTCACTTTATTCCATTACATCACTTATAATTTGCACTTTTTCCATCACATAACTTATATTTTTTCACTTTTTCCATCACATAACTTATACTTTTTCACTTTTACCTTAATTTGTGTGCCAAAAAATAACGAGTAACTTATACCGGGACGGAGGGAGTATTATTTTTCCCGTACACCAAAAATATGTTCACTTTTTTATACATAGTTTAATGAGATATATCGAAAAGTATTACGAAGCATTGTGAGGTCTATTATAAATAAAGAGAATATTTATGAAACGTACATATGGTATATTTTTTATAAACAATCAATTTATTCACAAACAGACCACGCAATACCCCGTATTAACCTTCGTCATATTGTATTAAACCACATGCACACAAGTGAACACAATTTGTAGTTGAAAGTAGTATATAATTTTTTTTTTGAGTATTCTGCAAAATAGTACTCTCTCCGTCATAACTCTTTTTTTCACATTTTCTATTTTGGGATGTCTCAACTCTTTTTCCACACCTTTAAAAGGAAATAATTCATACTCACAAAAGTCAATAAAGTACACTTTTTATATTTTATTATTGGCTTAATTGCAAAATAAATCACCACCTTTTCACAAATTGCAATCTAATCTAAACGCAAAATAAATCAACACCTTTCATAAATTTTGCAATTTAAACTTCGGGCACTTTGCCCCTTGCCCAAAAGATGACATGGACAATTAAATGCACATTCATCATCCAAATAAGCATCCACATCATTAAACATCTAAAAATATAAATAAAATTATTAATATTTTAAATATAAATATAAATAAAAATATATAATTTTAAAAAAATTAGATATTTTTTTAATTTAAAATTTTGAATATATTTAAAAAATAAATTAAAAATAGAAATAATAAATTAAACAATATATTTTATAAAAATAAATATTAAAAATAAAAAAATAAAAAAATTTAAACAAACATTTAAATTAAAATATTCAAAGTACATTAAAAATATTCAAATATATTTACAATAACTCTAAATTTAAATGTTATATTATTAATCTTAATTTTTAAATATATTTTTAGAATCATGAATTTTGCGTGAACTTTTATAAATTTAATAAATATATATAATTTTAATATATATATATATATAACTTCTCAAATAAGAAATTAATTAAATAAATACTATAAAAAAATTCCAAATACATATTCATTATAATTTGTAAATTAAAATATATTATTTTATTTTAACTTAAAGATAATTTTTTTCAAATATATATTTTTTTAAAAAAAATTCAAATACAAAATATTAAAAGAAATAAAAAAATTATATATATTCTCTCTAAAAATAAAAATATATTGAATTAAATTAAAAATTAAATAAGTTACTTAAATAAATTTTTATTTTTTAATAAATATTCATATAAATAATATTTATATTTTTTAAATTTAAAAGTTATATTATACTTTTCTTATAATTATAAAAGCTCACGCAAAATTCATGATCCTAAAAATATTTTTTATAATTAAGATTATATTTTTTATATTTTGCCTTTAAAATTTAATATTTTAATTATATTTATTATAAATAAATTTTAATATTTTATTGAACTTTGAATATTTACTTTAAATTTTTTAAAAATATTTTATTTTATATTATATATATGTTTCTTACTTATTTATTTAAATATAATAAAATATTTATTTATTTTTTAGACAATAAAATGTTTAATTTAAATTTATTTGTGAAGTACATTCAAACTTTTAAATTAAAAAAAAATCTAATTTTCTAAAATTATATTTTTTATTTTTTATTTTATAATATTATAATTTTATTTATATTTTTAGATATTTAATGATGTGGATGCTTTTTTGGATGATGAATGTGCATTTATTTGTCCAGGTCATCTTTTGGGCAAGGGCAAGTTGCCCGAAGTTTAAATTGCAACAAATATGAAATGTGATGATTTATTTTGCCAAAATTCAAAAGTTCAGATTAAATTGCAATTTGCGAAAAGATGGTGATTTATTATGCAATTAAGCCTTTATTATTTAACTTCACACTCACATACTTCATATCTTTCTTAATCCGTGTGCCAGACCTTTTGGAAAAAAAATCTGGGAGGGAGGTAGTAATTCTTATAAAATCGTAGCTCAGTTCTCTTAGACCTCATTTGGTTTGTTAGATAAGCTAAGATAAATAAATTATCTTATCCAATTTGATGTTTGGTTTAATGGACAAAAACTCAAAACTAATAAAAAGCCCAAAACTAAAATTCAATTATTTTATGAATGGAAGATAATATTATCTTAGGGAAGATGTGTGATAATAATTCATTGTATTTATCTTTATTAAAATACTCCTCTTATATTAGAAATGAGAACCATAATTCAATTTATGTTTGTTTATGATATAAAGGGCAAAATTGTCAATTATATATATTTTTTTATTATTAATCTTACAATCCAAATATTCAAAATAAAATTATCTTTATCCATTATTCCAAATATACTATTTAACTTACAAATAACAATTTCTAGATTATAATATTGCCTAATCTATCTTGAGTTATTTATTTTATCCATTAAACCAAATGAGCTCTTACATTCTCTAATTTTTTGTTTTTTTGTTTTTTCTTTTCTCTCTAATAATGTACTTACTAATTACACTCAATTCGGACAAATGCTTAATGTATATTACTGAACACTGTTACAGTACTTGTATAATTTATATTCAAGAAATGAAAACATGAAATGAGATAAATGCTACTCTTAATGTTCCAATTAAAAATTGTTCAGAAATTCACATGAGTTTTAATTATTATTCATTAATATTAAAATGTGTAATATTAAAAATATATTTGTCCTTTCTCTTTATCAAAGGTAAGTTAGTTTATTGTTTAAAGAAGTAGAAAATATAGTGACATTTAATTTAAACAAGTTATACTTGTAAGAGGTTGAGAGGTGTAGTAGAAACAAAAAGTGACATTAAATTTGTGGGAAGGGATTAATTGGGTGTTTGAAAGCTAGAAATGTAAAAAAAAAAAAAATTTGACAATATGCACTGTTCATATGTGTGCGGATTCTAAACATTTTTTTTAGTATAAATTCGGAAGGGATGAACATAAAATTAAAATAATTAATATAAATATTAATTTATGAGACTCATGATAATGAATGGGATCTTATATTGCGTCTCGCTTTCCTAATTTTAAGATAAATTTACACAAAGAAATATAGATATCCAAATCCGTGCTCATCTTCTAAATTGGATAAAGGGCGGTAAAATGAAAAATTTTAAGATTAGATTCTTAATCCAAGAATAGTATTTGAAGTATAAAGTATTTTTTTGGAAGAATGGTACTCTGTGAAAGTAGTTCATATCATTAACCACTTTTTAATAAGAAAAAAATAAATTAATAAATATAAACCTTTTAGATATCATTAAACTGATTTATATTATACTTTGTCTTTTCCGAGTAATTTCATTCGTAACAAATTTTATACAAAAATAGTTCATGATAAATTTATTATTAAACAGTTTCAAAATACCAAATATTTAATTAATTTTATCAAAATATTCATTAGTAATATCTAAACTTAGAATCAATAAAATGTATAAGTAATATAATACTCCCTCTGTCTCACAGGAATTTGCACATTTTTCTTATTCAGACGTCCCACGCAAATTTGTATACTATTAAAAAAGAAAATATTGATTTACGTGCACCCTCACAAATCTATACACATATTTACCCATGTGTCACTACTTTATATATAAAATATATTTTCCTTAAAAAATATGTCATCCCGTAAAACGCAAATTTCTACCGGACGGGATGGAGAGAGTATTATTTACTGATTTAAAAAAAGTAATGGAATAGGGAGGTCTCACTTTTGAGAATATTTTGGGTGAATAGTGGGTAAAAAACATATTTTTCCTCTTTTTTTCCCTTCAAATTTATATTTCATACTCATCCCTATCATCAATTATGTCTAGCAAGAAACTTGTCAATACTTTTTAGTATGGGGAAATAGGAAAGTGAAGAGTGAAGATTTATGGATAAAGCTGGAGTAAAGTAGAAAGTATTTTTCCAACTTTACAAAGAAGAAAGCACTAGCAATAATTCATTACTCATTCCTTCCTCATGCTCAAATCAAAGCAACATAATAGACTCAAAAGACCATACCCCTAATTAAGTGCTTTTTGGCCAACAGATTTGTAGCACTTTGACCTATACTAATCTCACCTCTATTTAATTAATTATATACTTAATTAACGCTAATTACTTTACCTAATTCTTTGCTTCCCCCATACCAGACTTGTCATACGACGGATCACTCACTGAGCGACACAACACTGATGAAGATTCCATCTCTGCCACTGCATAATTAACAAATTAGTCATTAATTCTTGATAAATTAACATAATGCTGACAAAAATTACCTCGGGAGGCATTAAACGATCTCTTGCAATGAAGAATTGCGCCTTGGATTCCGTCCTGCACCTGCAACAGCGAATCATCGCGCCGTTCCGACACGGCGGCGGACGCTGACCGGCTTTTCCCCAAATGCTTTCGCACCACTCTTAACCCTGCTTGGAGATTATTGGTTCCTTGCTTCAGAGGCGCCTCCCCTGCTTTCTCCGGCGGCGGCGCTGGGTAGCCCTTGGGGAAGTTTAAATGGCCGGAGAACTTGAGCTTATCGACGTAACGCTTGGAGACACGGATGTAGAAGGGTTTCACCATTTTTAAGTACTTGTGCATCACCTTTCTGTCCTCCGAATCTTTGCCATTGTTATTCTCTTTTGAGCTACTGTCTCTGGTGAACAAATTCACAAGGGGCACTTCTTCAACTTTGAATTTCACCGAAATTGATTTACCGCTTACTTTTCCCTGATTTTCTCTCCCATCAGATTTCTCAACGTTTTCGCCATTGCTGGATTTCGTTTTCTTCAGCTTTAGCAAAAGTACCCTAAATTTGGTCGCCGATTTCACCAGAAAAACAGGCAATTTCGAGTTTTCTTCAGAAGCATTCAATAAAACGCTCGACGGCTCAATTGAAACCAAGTCCCCTTTGAAAAAGAGTTCATCCGAAGGAGAAATCGCCACATTTTGGTCCGCGCTCTCATTGCTGCCCATTGAAAAATCAATTTCCCCTTCTTCATCATCATCATCATCATCATCGTAATCGTTTTCATGCACTGATATTTCTTCACCGTCAGATTCACTCTCCGTCTCATCTTCATCCTCCATTTCCGGCGCTTTTCCGTCGTTTTCTTCTGATTTCCCCGATTCTTCTTCGTCTCCGTCGCTTTCTTCTTCAGGGAGGGCGAATTCAAGGTCAAAGTACGGCCCGTCATCGCCGTCGGAACAACCGGGGCTGACGGCGGCGGTGACAACTGTCTTAGTATTAGCTTTCGCAGGGGCGGCCACGGAATTCGGGGAGAAGACGTCGGTGGCGGCTGCGCCAGAAGCGGCGCCGGAACGCCAATATTTGAGCAAACTGAAGGATTCCATTGTTGGTAAAGCCAGTATAGTGCGAATAGGCGGTGCAATTGCAAAGATAAAGAGAGAGAAAGAGAGGAGAGAGAGAGAGGGGATATTTGAGAGCGACTGTGTGGTGGCTTGGAATGGAGGGAGTCAACAGTAGTGTAAAGAAGAACGCTGACAGGGGTTTAATAGTAAAAGTAAAAGTAGAGCTTTGGGGCGCGTTTGGCAAAATCCATGATAAGTTCATGACTTTCCTAATCAAATGGAGATACATTTCCTTCATAATAGCGACATCATTTTCACTCTAGATTTATATTCTCGAGTATTTACATGTAATTAATCCATTTCAAAACCTTTCAAAAAAAGAGAGATTCTTGTGTGAGTGCATGGTGTGCTCTTAATTTTTAAATAGAGTAAGTCTATTGTGCATTCGATGAACGGTATAACTTTAATATATTTTTTAAAAGTTAAATTATTTATTATTAAAAATTTACACAAATTATTATTATAAAGTTACATCATTAAAGATAGAGATGTTAAACGAACTGACCCTAACCATACAGGGCTGCGGTCAAAACGGTCTCGGAACTTAGCGGTTCGTTCTTAACGGGCCATTAATACTCGGGACCTAACACTAACCCTAGCGGTTGCGGGCTAAACGGGCCACTAACGGGCTCGGGCTAAAAAAATTAAAATTTAATGTAAAATACAACTAATGATTTAATAACTAAGGGGGCGCTTGGTAAAAAAATTATTCAATGATAATGAGAATGAGATATACACATAATAATTATAAGGGAAAAATATACATTTTTGTCCTATAAGTTTCGTTGACCTTGATTTTCATCCTCTTAAATTTTGAATTTTTGTTTTCGTCCTTTAACTTACTAAAAATTATGGTTTTCGTCCTTTTAATTTTTGAATTTATTTTTTCATCCTTTAACTTACCAAAAAATTATGGTTTTCGTCATCCAACCGCCTATAACCAATCACACAACCGGTAATACACACTAGATCAATTTTTTCTATTTTTTTAAGCGAAATACTGACGTGGGGATATTTAGAGGGAATTAGGTCTTTGATGATAAAATACAGGATTAACCGTAAATTCTCTCCCAAATGATCAAAACCCTAGTCGATCAAATTTAGGCATTGGGGCTTGAGAGAATTAGGGAAAAAAGGAACAAAGATCCCCAAATCAAAACATCCAAAAGTCTAAATTCTTTTGAGCGCATACTCACTGTACGGAAAGGAAGAGGGATGTTTTCAAGAAATTCGTATGAATCAACGAGTTTCAAGCACAATATTAAGTGTCATTGTGGTTTCATTGCACGGTTTGTACATCATATTCACAGATGAATTCGGACAGAAGATTCTATGGATGTAAGTATTGGACGGTATTTGGGAGAGAATTTACGGTTAAAAGTATATTTTGTCAAGACCTAATTCCCACCAAATACCCCAACGTTAGTATTTTGTTTAAAAAAGAAAGAAAGAATGGATCCACGTGTGTATTAACGGTTGTATGACTGGTTATAGGCAGTTGGAGGACGAAAACCATAATTTTTTGTAAGTTAAAGGACGAAAATAAAAATTCAAAACTTAAGAGGACGAAAACCATAATTTTTTATAAGTTAAAGGACGAAAACAAAAATTCAAAACTTAAGAGGATGAAAACCAAAGTCAACGAAATTTATAGGACAAAAATGTGTATTTTCCCTAATTATTATATGTAATGAGAATAAATGAGGTACATAGCATTGTTTTTTCTCCTAAATAATGTAATCATTACCCTCATTGATTACTTACATCTTACCTTATAATCATCATCCTCAATCAATCCCACATACCACAACCAACAATATTCTTTTTTTGTCAATTTTTCCAAAATTGGAGCATAACATTATTGATGTAACCAATTCTTATTCAACATATGTAAGGGTAAAGGAGGAAAATGAAATTTTATTCCCATTACCATTGAAGAATTTAGAACAAGCGCCCCCTAAAATAATCCATAAAGTTCACATATCAACAACATAAAGTTCACACACTAACAATATAATCCATAAAGTTCACACATTAACAACATAATCAATAAAATTCACACATCCATAAAGTTCACACATTAACCCTAATTGAAGAACATGAGAACTTAATTTAATTGATATCTGGTTTTCTAGTATTTTCTATTTTTAATTCTTAGTTAATAACAAATTAGTAAATTAATAATTAATATGAGTAATAAGATAATTAATAAACATGTTAGCTAGTTATAAATTATAATACAAACTGTAAGTATAAAGTATTAATGACTTAATCTATACAAGTTTACAAATTACAACAGTGAAAGAATCAGGCTCCACTTTCCAATTTATATTATATGATTAATTTAATAAAAATAAAACCGGGCTACCGGGCCAGCCCACGGGCTAATCGATCCGGGCCAAAAAAAGTCCGGTTTTATACGGGCCGCCATATGCTCGGACCTAACCCTGTAAATTACAGGGTTAAACGGGCCGACGGGTCTGCCCGCGACCCATTTAACATCTCTAACTAAAGATACATTTCTCAGTAATTACATGTGTGACTTTTCAGTAGTATTTTATGTATTTTTTTAAAAATGAACTCGAGTTGCACGGTGCACCTGGTGGATACAAGTCTAAGGCATTTAAAAAAATATAGTCCAAATTGCGTTGACTAATACTCCCTCACTCCCACCATATGTTTTCCAGTTTGCTATTTCTGTCCGTTCCACTATATATTTTTCATTTACTTTTTTATCTTTTTTAAAAATTGCTATTCATTTTTTTAATATTAATTTATTACTTTTTACATTATTCTCATTACTTTTTCACTTATCACCATCACATCACCTATATTATATTAATATTTTATATTTTTCTTAATATTTGTGCCAAAAGGTAATGACTCCCTCCGTTTTATAAAAACTTGCAAACTTTTTTTTAGAACATTACACAAGAACTTGTAAACAAAAAAAAATAAAAAAAATTCATAAACTCAAACCTCATAATATTTACATATTTACATAAAATGTAATTATTTTTTCAATTTTAGCCCACATTACACTCAATTCAACTAACTTCTTTACTTTTTACATAAAGTTTTACCAAATTACCCATTAAAACACTATTTTTTTTAACTTTATTCTACTTTTTTTTAAATATGTGTATTTCTCCCCCTTACAAGTTTTTATGAGATGGAGAAAGTAATTAATAATATTCCAATTGCAAAAAAAAAAAAAAATTATATGTTACTGTACGTTTTTAAAAAAAAATCAAAATTGAACTTGAAATTCAAGTGCATGCCACTTGAGTAGATAATAAAATATCCATTTCAATTTCACATTTTTTAATTAGTACTCCCTCCACCTCTCTATAAACCTTCAATTTTACCTTTTTAGTCCATTTCTCTATAAATTTCTCATTTGCATTTTTGTCTTTTTCGAAAATTACTATTTATTTTTATTACTATTTTTATTATTTTTTTATTTTTTTCATCACATCACATATATTATAGTTATTATTTTAACAATTGTCTTAATTCGTGTGTCCAAAAATAACAAAAATTTATATGGAAAGAGAATGAGTAATAATTTGTATACATCATATACTTGTGCATTATTAAATAAGTTAATTTGTTAATATTAATTATTTTATTTAAATAACGATAATTGTTTAAAATTGCACAGCATATGAGATAAACACAAGAATGAAAATATTCTAATATCATCCCAATATATTCATCTTCGTAGTTACCGATATCGATATTGAGTAGAAATTATATTTCCATAATATCCATAAAAGAATAGCGATAAATATCGATATGCAATATTAATATCACTTATTTTTTGACAAATTAAATCAAATATGGCTAAATATCGAAAGATATGGAGAAAATATCGATGAATTTAAAAAAAACCCCAAAAAAATAGTGTATATATAAATTTATCACAACTATATATTTAATACAAATCCTTTTGTTAAATTTATGTATTAAATGGTTGTTCTTAAAATTTTGTAATTTTAAAAATTTATCGATATCGAATATATCCATCAATATTTTCACAAATTTAAGATTTCGATATTTCGATTGATACCGATATTTTCAACCTTCGATAAATATTAGGGTTTACTTTATTTTCATGCATATCATCTATCAATCATCATAAATATACATCTAATAATAGTGAATATATATCTTAATGTTAATTTTAATATTATATAATGATGAACTTATGAAAGTAACAAAAATTTTATATTTTAAAATCTTTCTATTTTGATTAACTTCAATTTTAAATTTAATCTTCACCCTCTACATTTTAAATGTCCAATAGTTTTATTTTGTATCTTCTACAAATATGTAATTTCTATTTATTCCATTCTTATCTAAAACCAAAATCTTCTTCTCTTACTTCTCAATTTCTTTTTGTGTCTACATATTATAATAATTCAAAATGATGAAATAATAGTTGAATATTAATTATTTATATAATCAGTTGTGTTGATAGAATTTACTAATGGTGTTTGTTTATGTGGCTATTATAACGCATTAATTCTTTCAAACAATAACTCAAGAAATATGTTCTTGAGTAGGTAATATAGAGAGAGAGAAGAGGTTTAGAGAGAGAAAATATTTGTGTATTATGATTGTGTAGTCCTTGAATAGTATAAAAGAGGCCTTATTTATAGGTGTGCAAGTGTGAGATGGCACCTTGTGAGCCTACTTGGCTCCTGGTGTTGACGAGGGTCCGTGACCCCGTCTCGGTCCCTCACAATGCTACCTTTACAAAGCTCTGGACTACTACATGTACATGTCCTATTTATACATCCGCTAACTGGGCCCTTAGGCTAGGCGAGCTCTTCTGCCTTGTGCGATTTTTAGGGATGATGCAGTCGTGGACCGCGGCAATACCTCCTTGGACAGGGGCGAGCTCCTTCTCGAGAGGGGAAGCTCGCTCATAGTCTCCTCTTCTCTTGGTGTCCCTGGTCACTGACCTTGGCCTATTGGGAGCTCGGGCAAGGTTCTTACCTACCTCGCCGAGCTCCCCCGTGTAGGCCTTGGTTCGGACCAATGACCTAGCTCCTGCTCACCTCGGCGGCCTACGTAGCCTTGGGATAATTCCTTGATTATCTTCCGGCAGTTCGCCTTGTCAACATTTGCCCCCAGCTCGCATACATCGTGATTTTTCTAATGTGTGGGCGAGCTGATTTGTCTCCATGGACGAGGACTCGAGTATTGGCGAACTCCATCTGGGCAGGCGCCGAGCTTGTGGGCGAGCTCCATCGTGGCTGTTGTTCGGCTAACGTGGTGCGAGAATCAAGGCGTCGTGCACGCCTTTTTAGGCATTGTTTCCCGCGCCCATCATTGCAACCTTTTGAATTTTTTGCAAAATGGTCCCTATACACCTCGAATATTTGACCTCACCCCCGTGTCTATAAATAGGTGAAGGCAAGGTCATTCCTCACTTTTGCAATTCGTTTCTCCGAGCAATTTTCTGGCGATCATGTTTTCGTGCGCCCGATGGATTTTCGAGTGTTCTTCAAGGTAGATCGTTCTTCTCCCTCCTTTTCTCTTATTGCAGATTTCTTTCCTTCTTTATCTTGATTCCTTTAAGTTCCTGGGAATTTTGGACGTTCCCAGTGACTTTTCGATTTTTCTGATCAACTTCGTACCATAACTTCCTGCGACTGAGACATTGGACATATTTGGGAATCTTTCAAACCTTGCCGAGACTATGTCGACACAAACCTCGAGCGAAACCCTCTGCAATCGCAACCCCGAGAAACAACCAATGACTAGGAATGAACCAATCCCACTGATCTCCCTAATAGTGATCAGTTCTGGTTCCGAGGCGGTCTCGGTAGCTCACCCAGACTCCGGCGAGCTACATGGCGAGGTTCGCCATGATTCGGAGGAAGGGGCCTCCAGCGCCGTCTATCGCGAGGTATGGGAGAAAGGTGACGAGGTCGCCCCTGAGAAAAGAGTTGCAGGTGGCAACGAAGGGGCCGCCGAGGTTAACGAAGAGGTCGCGGAGGTCGGCGAAGAAGGGGGCAACCTCAAGGAAGTCACAGTTGAGTGGTTCCGCACCATTGGTTTCCCGGAGCCCCAACTGATCGAGCATCATGTCCCCGTCGAGGTTGTCCACGCATTCGACTGGGACGAGTATGTCGCCCAACACGCAGCGAGCTTCGATCTTCCTGAGCAAGAATATCGGGATGTGGCGAACAAATCAGACTTCAAAGCCAGCGACGTCAGGAGTGTTATCACTGAGTACCAACTTCCTCATTTCCACGAGAGGTACCAGATTCCACTCGACATCTTCCTATATGCCCCGGAGAAGGATGAGCGAGCTGATGCACCTTCGGCAGGGTTGACGGCTATTAACGTGCACACCCTCGAGGCCGGGCTTACACTGCCCCTGCACCAGATCATCAACCAATTTTTGTTCGATAACAACCTCGCCATCACTCAGCTAACTCCCAACGCCTGGAGTAGCTTGTTGGCGGCGTTGGCTGTCTTTGGGTTGGAGGGGTATGAAAACTGACTGACAACCGCCGAGCTCAACGAACTCCTCGCTGTAACTCGGTAAGTAAATGATGGCAAGGGGTACTACTACCTCAAAGCTCACCCAGGGGAGAAGTTCTTGGGGATCCTCCCGAATAAAGTTCGTGACTGGAAGCAGCAATTTGTCTTCATGGGTGGAGATTGGCGAGCTTCTACGAGCTACTCCGGGCTAGGAGAGCGAATTCCAACCCCTGATGAATATGGGGAGACTAGCAGTAGGTCGCCTACTTGGTGTGTGTGGGTTAAATTAGATTTACTAATCTAATTCCTTTCTTTTGCAGGTTTGAAGCACCACACATCGAGCCGCGGGAAGCCCGAAGTGTCGGTCGAATTCGACGTGGTGCGGGCTGTTTGTTATCTGATGAGCCAAAAGGATCGGGAGATCGCCCACCTCACTCAACACCATTGTTTGAGACTCGCCGGGCTCCACACCCTGCCACACCATCTCACGGTCCAAGGTCCTGAGCTCCCAGGTTTACAACTCTTCGAAGCTCGCCCACGGGGGGGGGGGGTAGCTCGCCCAAGATGCTAACTGTACTCTTAAACTTTCTTACTCGCAGACGGTAGCCGGGTTGTTTTCCCAACTTTTGAGATCCCGGACGCTTATCACATCGTATCCCACCGGTCTGCGATGGGTCCTCTTCGTCCCAACAAGCTCGTCCCGCCCTCGATACTCGCATTGGATGAGAGTAAAAAGGCTGAGCTCACCCAGAAGAAGGGCGACGTAGGTGGGTCCGGGACCCAGAAGGGGTTGACGAAAGGCCTAACCAAATCAAAGGCCGCGGAGGTCGCCAAGACCGGTAGAGGTGGAGGGCGAGGTTCTGCGACGCCGAAGCGGGCTTCTCACCAGTTGAAGAGGGGCCTCCAGCGCGGCGATGGGTCTCGGGTTAGTATAGACGACAATCAACCTAGCAAGAGGACCCGGACCTTTCTCCACGACGAGGAGGAACCCGATCACGCCGAGTGAGCTGACAAAAGGTCGGCACAAGGTGGCTCGGCTCACTCGACTGCCCCACTGGCAGTTGCGCCTCTCCAGAGGTCGCTGCCTACTTCGTCTCCCTTCGGGTCCAGACCAATGACGACACGCTCTTGGGTTGGGATCCTGAGTGAGCTCAGTGAGTAGCTCGCCATTTTGATTTCCACCCCCGTTGTTTTTCTCATATTTTATCTCTTTATTTTCTAACTGTTTTGACTTCGCAGTTATGCCCCCATCGCACATCCGAACGGCCACGAGGCCATCCATGCTTATGAGCGATCCCGATCCCTCACTTACATGCACAGCCTTCCTCCGGGTCTCACCCAGAATACTGTGAGTGAGGTACCTCGGCATTGGTCGAACCCCCAGCTGGCGACCATAGAGGGGCAGGACCTGGTCGAAAATGCCCTGCTTTCAATGCACTACGCAAGCGGGCTTCTGCTCGCCAACCAAAGGGTAATCGACCAGGTGACTCAAATCGAGGCGAGCCGCCAGGAGAAGAACAAGAACCTGATCACACTGGCGGAGTCTCTGGACAAGGCCAAGAGGTCGGCGAAGGTCGCCGAGAAGAAAGCCACCGCGACGCTGACCGCGAAGCAAGATGCCCTCAAATAGCTCAGCGACCTCCAATGTAAGCTCGCCGGGATCCAGCAGGATATGGAGGCCAGGATGAAGGCCAAGGAGGACGAGCTCGCTGAAAAGCTCACTAAGGAGGTTAGCGAGCACGCCGTGACCAAGAGAGAGCTGGAGTTGCAGCGAGGTCTGACCAAGGGCGCCGATGAGGAGTGCTCAAAATTGAGGGACCAACTCTCGGCAAAGATCAACAAAGTTGCCGAGCTTCGTAATGATGCCTCCTCATCGGTGGGTTTGGTGGCTGCGAAGGCTGAAGCCTCGGATAGGGGCTTTGTCCAGTGCTACGCCGAGGTCATCCGGGCTATCTGGTGGGCGCGTGCTCACAAGGATGATGAGCTGAAGGTGATAGTTGGTGACTTCAAAGATTGCCTGGACAGGGTGCCCTTCCCCGATGAGACGGAGCTGGATATAGGCGACCTTCCCGAGCTTGGGGTACCCCTCGACTTCGTTCCGGCACGTTTCAAAATCATCAACACAGTTCCCGTGCCGGAACTGAACCTCGCCGAGGAAGAAGAGGTCGCAAACGAAGAGGAGCGAACCCCCCTCACCGTTGAGCAGCTCCGAGAGGCTTGTGGTGATGCAATGCTCGATACTACCGGGTTCAACACCAGCGGGCTCACGGGCAACATCACCACGTTGCCCGAGCTTTCCCCCCAAGATCGTCAAGCTCCCGGTGGCGGGGTTGCTCCGGAGGTCGCCAGTTCCGAGGCTCCCACAGCCGAGGTCCCTGCTGCTCCCGAGACATGAAGTTATTTATTTTTTGCTTTTGATCTTTTTTATCAAGTCATAGTAGCTCGCCGAGCTGTACAGCTCGCCCAGAAGGAGTTCTTTTTTGTAGTTTCTTTTTGTTCAAGTAGTCGAAGCTCACCGGGCATGTGTAGCTCGCCCAGAAGGAGCTTACTTTTGTACTTCAAAGATGGTCAGCCAGTCGACCTTTGTGGCTAGCACTACTTCGTATACTTAGGAATTTTTCAGGTATTTTTTTGACTTGTAAGCTTCTTAAGTATCTTTTGAATGAAATTCGAGCCATTTTGTTCCAATTTTGCTTACTTACGTTTTTACGCTTACGTTATAATTTCAATTAGCTCATTTATATATTTTTTGGGTACTCAACTGTTCGTCTTACTCTACTTTTGAGAAGCGAATCGTTCGTTTTACGTCACTTATGACTACGAATTGTACCTCCACTTGTGTAGTACATATTCTTCGTCTTACACCACTTAGGGCCACGAATCGCTCGTCTTAAACCACTTAGGGTGGCGAGTTGTACTTTGTTTAATTCACGTTGGGCAATTGGGTTTGGTGAACCTTGCCTTAGACATTTTCTGTCTTTTTTGCGAATTTTTCTAACTTTTGGCAGTAGGCGCTTAGTGATCCTTTAAGAAGGATACCTTCGCTGACCTGGGGCACTTTGGCCTTTGCCGTTTGAGCCTTTAGATTATAACGTTTAGGACCTTGGTCCTTGCGCATTGCGAAGTTATACAGCGACGTTATTTACATCGGCTGCCATCAATATTTCTGATGAGAACCTTCGACTAGTCTATTACAAAACTTCAATCTATTAATAAAACTTTTTCAAGTGGGCCGCACTCCAGGTGTACGATGAGGCGTTACCTTCTGCGTCTTCGAGGTCATAAGTACTGTTTGCCCAGGCTGCGGTAACCTGGAACGGTCCTTCCCAGTTTGATCCGAATACACCCGGTGGGGCCATCAACTTCTTCTTTAGTACTAGGTCCCCAACCTTGAATTTTCGATCTCGGACTTGGGAATTATAGTACTTTTCTGCTCTACGCTTGTAGGTGGCATTTTTCATTTCTAACGAAGCTCCAGTCTCTTCAATCATATCTTTTTCGACTGCCAAGGCTTCGTCGTTCTTTTCTTCGTCAAACCCTACCACCTTCCAAGTCTTATTTTGAACTTCAACTGGTACCACCGCTTCAGTCCCGAAGGCCAAGGAAAACGGGGTCTCTCCGGTGCTGGCCCGGTATGATGTTCTGTAAGACCATAGGACCTCCGGGAGTTCGTCTGCCCAACTTCCTTTCTTGTCTTCGAGGCGGATCTTCAATATGTGTTTCAGGATTTTATTGAACGCCTCGACCTGGCCTTTTGACTGCTGATGGTATGGAGTTGAGTAGTGCTTCTTAATGTTCCACGAACTATAGAAGTCTCTCAACTTTTGACCGTCAAACTACCTCCCGTTATCCGTGATGATCGATTGCGGAAGTCTAAATCGGTAGATCAAGCTCTTCCATATGAAGCCGATCATCCTTTCTTGTGTTATTGTCGTGAGAGCTTCGGCTTCAGCCCACTTGGTGTAATAGTCTACTGCTACAACAGTAAACTTTACACCGCCTCTGCCGGGTGGGAATGGGCCGATCAAGTCGATACCCCATTTTGCAAAAGGCCACGGGCTGAAAACTGACTTCAGTTGGTTGGCTGGGGAGTGGATATTAGGTACGAAAAGTTGACACTTTCGGCACTTCCGTGCGAAGCTAATGGCATCTTTGCGAAGAGTGGGCCAGTAGTACCCTTGTCTGATTGTCTTGTATG
This sequence comes from Prunella vulgaris, assembly GCA_026898435.1. Taxonomy (NCBI): domain Eukaryota; kingdom Viridiplantae; phylum Streptophyta; class Magnoliopsida; order Lamiales; family Lamiaceae; genus Prunella; species Prunella vulgaris. The sequence continues at coordinate 708,247 of JAPKLY010000155.1, read as the reverse complement.
CCAAAGCTTGCCCCCCAGCATGACTTCCGCAAATTCCTTCGTGAATTTCTTCTAACACCTCGAACCCTTGCTTCTTAGATAAGCATTTGAGTAGAGGTAGAGAGAATCCACGTTTGTAGAGTTGGCCATCCAGTAGCGTATATATGGCAGCTTGTTATACCAGCCGACTAGCTTCCCATGTGTCTTCGGGGGTTGTTCCATCCTTTTAGTATTTTTGGATCGGAGTGCACCAATCTTCACTGTCTTTGTCCTCTTCCTGCCCCCCTCTCGACGTCTGATTTACTTTGTAATCGGACGTCGAGGGGTTCTTCAGTTTAGTGACTACAACCTCCGTGACTTCGGCTTCGCCGTTACTGGTAGCTAGTCGAGCTAGGGTATCTGCTTGTGTGTTTTCCAGTCGCGGTATCTGATTGATGTAAACCTGCGTAAACATCGAGATCAGATGCGCAGCTATCTTCTGGTAGGTCATCATCTGTTGGTCTTTTACCTCGTACTCTCCCCGGACTTGTGATATTATTAGCTGGGAATCTCCAAAAACTTGAAGATTGGTTGCCTCCACAGCTAATGATAACCTAAGTCCGGCTATCAAAGCTTCGTACTCCGCCTCGTTGTTGGTTGCTCGGAAGTCGAACCGGATTGCAGAGGTGAAGACTTATCTATCTGGGCTGATCAGAACTACGCCGGTGCCTGCTGCTGTGCTGGTTGATGACCCGTCAACGTAGAGGTGCCACGGAGCTATACGCCCCCTCGTCGGATCTTGTGGGAAAGTTAGCTCGACGATAAAGTCGGCGAGCGCTTGTCCCTTGATCGCTGTCCGGGGTGCGTAGGTTATACAGTATTGGCTACCTTCTAGTGACCACTTCAGCAAACGTCCGGCGGTGTCTGGGCATTGCAATATTTGACGTAGTGAGAACGTCGTCAGCACCTCTAACGGGTGGTCGAAGAAGTAGGGCCTCAATTTTCTAACACTCATCACCAGTGCATAGGCTAGCTTCTCTGTCGGGGTGTACTGCAACTCAGCTTCGTGTAAGACTTGGCTTACGTAGTACACTGGTAGGTGTGTTTTTGCCTCTTCTCGGACCAGGACGGAGCTGATGGCCACCTCTGACACGGCGAGGTACAGGTATAGTTTTTCACCAGGTATAGGCTTTGACAGGACCTGCGTGTCAGCCAGGTATGCTTTAATGTCTTCAAGGGCTCGTTGGCATTCGCTTGTCCACACGAAGTGGTTTTTAAGGTGCAGCTTGTTGGCCTTGGCTGCCTCCTTGTACCTCCGCGTGTTTGCCTTGATTGCTTCGAAGAACGGGCGATTCTGGTCGCCAGACCTGGAGATGCACCTGTTCAAGGCTGCCATGCACCCGGTCAGCCTTTGGATCTTCTGTACGGAATCAGGCACACCCATCTCGATTATCCATTGGACCTGCGTAGTATGTCATAGGTTTGTTTCAGGTGGTCAAGGTGATCCTCCTTTCTCAAACTCTTGACAACTATGTCGTCCATGTACACCTCCATAGATTCACTGATGTGTTGGTCGAACATTTTATTCACCAACCTTTGGTAGGTTGCTCCGGCATTGATAAGCCTGAACGACATTCTTTCCCAGCAATACATGTTTTTATTGGTGTAGAATGCCGTATGTTCCTGGTCATCTGGGTGCAACGCTATCTGGTGATAGCCCGCAAAAGCGTCCATGAATGTCATCATCTCATGGCCGGCGGTGCTATCCACAAGCTGATCGATGTGGGGTAGTGGGAAGTTGTCTTTTGGGCACGCCTTGTTTAGGTCTGTGAAGTCGATGCACAGCCTCCAAGTTCCGTTGTGTTTCTTCACCAGGACGGGGTTCGCAACCCACTGTGGGCATAAGGCCTCCTTGATCAACTTGTTGTCCAACAGCTTCCCAACTTCGGTGGTTAGGGCCGCGTACTTGTCTGGTCCATACTTCCTTCACTTTTGGCGCATGGGTCTCCTTGTCGGATCTATGTTAAGTCGATGGCAAGCGTGCTCCAATGGGATTCCCATCATATCTTCATGGGACCAGGCAAACACGTCCAAGTTGGACATCAGAAATAGCTCCATCCTCGACCGGTACTGTTCAGGTAACTCTGAACCTATGAAGAGTTCCAAGTCCCTTTCCGGGTCCACCGGGAGTGCCGTTAATTCTTCCATGGGGGTGGCCTTCCTCTTCTGACTTTTCCACCTCGGGTCGTTGATGAACTCATCCCACTCCTCTTGTGACATTCGCGCAGGTTCGTGACCTAGGCGTTGTTCGAGGTCATCAGCTTGGTTCTCAACTTGGACAGGTTCCTCAACTATCAGTACCTCCGGGGGTTCGTCAGTTTGGAGAGGTCCTGTAACTAGGGGGGTTGGATCAACGTCCATTGGCACCGGTCCTTGACCTCCCACAGGTCCCCCCTCTTGGACTCCATCAACCACTTCCATAGGCGCAGGTCGCTGATCTTGCACTGGTTCTTGCACTTGGGTATTTTGGGTTCCTTTAATACCCTCCATCGGTGCCGATTGTGCCTCCTGCGCAGGTTCTGGGACTTGGTCGATTTCCTGCAGGTCGCCTACCTCCATCAACTCAGTTTTCGTTGAGATGATTTCTAGGATGTTTGGCTCGTCTGTGGGAATCTGTACGTCCTCTTCAAGGACGTGAACCTGCATCACATATTTCTTGACCTGGCCATCTTTAATTTGGAGTAAACACTCTCGGGCCTTTTTCTGGTCGCCTTTGATAGTTCTGGCACCTTTCGGAGTTGGGAATTTCAAACAATAGTAGTAGGTCAAACACGCCACTTTAAATTCATTGATAAAGGGGCGGCCAAGGAACCCATTGTAGGAGGACTGCTGGTCGACAACAAGAAAATCGATTAACCTAGTCAGTCTCCGCTCCGAGTCCTCAGCCGATACAAGCTGGACGCTCAACCTAATAGTACCTAGGGGGACGGTTACAGCTTCTCCGAACCCCACTATTCTAACATTGCTAGGTTCTATATACGACTCAAAATCACCTAAGGCGTCTATGGTGGATTTGAAGAGAATGTTGGTGAAAGCGCCGGTGTCCACAAGTAGCTTGTGAACTCGGACGTTCATGATGTTGGCAGTTATCACCAACGAGTCGTTATGGGGCGTCAGTACCCCCTCCAGGTCCGCCGAAGAGAATGTGAGCTCATCGGTGAGTTGTGCGACGGGACTGGAGCTGGAGCTACCTTCCTGGACTTGGTTTACGGCCCAGATTTCGGCCTTCCTCTTTCTTCAAGAAAGGGAGGATCCCCCATCTTGGATACCTCCGGCATCTCCGACCTCCTCCTCGAGAACCAAGAGTTCTCGAGTGGGCTCCAAGTTATGTTGAGGTTGGGGAGGTGCTCTTCGCCTATTTTGAGGACCGCGTTGGCCCACGTTCTCTTCTTCATCATCGGAGGCTTCCCTCCTCTCGAACCTGTGTCTTTTCGACGGTGCCTTCTTCACAAACTCGGCCAGCTTCCCATCCTCGTAAAATTTCCATAGTTGTTTGAGAAGGTCTCGGCCTTCGCTGGTGAAGTGGCCGATTGATTGGTGATAGGCACAGTACTTATTGGGGTTGAGCTTCGTGCAGTCCTGGCGGATCCTTCTCGGCTCTTCCAACAAGGCTTTGTCTTTGAACGCCGTAAAGATATGGTCGACGGACACAGTGAGGACCTGGTTGAGCTTCTCCTTGAACTCGTCCCCGTCGCCGAAAGCTTTCAGGTTCCTGGGAGCCTTGTATGTGCCCCCAGACTTCTTCCCATACGGCTTCCTCTCCTCTGAGGCACCGACCTCTTTCTGGAGGGCCTCCTACATAGCTACGAACACTTCCTCCTTGTGGCGAAATTCGGTGTAAGTGTTCGGACATGCGAGGTGCATTTCCTTCCAGAGATCGGTGCCCTTTCGGAGCCCAGCCATCACTGCAACGACTTTGGTGTCCTCGCTCACCGGCTCGTCTTCCAGTAGTATCTTATCGAACCTTTCCAGATACTGCTGGTCGGTCTCATTCTCGCCTTTGTGGATGTTGGCGAGTCGGTGTTTCTGGGTTAGGTAGGATCCATACCCGGAGAAGTGGGCCAAGAACTCCCGCGTGAGTTGGCCAAATGACTGTATTGACCCCGGGGTGAGTGATGAGAACCAGCGGTGGGCTCGGTCCCCGAGGGTCAGCGGGAAGTTCCGGCATTGAGTGGCATCGGTGGCACCTACTGAGATCATGTAGTCTGCGTACTTAGCTCCAGGTGGACCTTCGGGTCACACTCGCCCTCGTATGCAGACATCACCGGGAAGTGGATTTTCTTTTGGACTGGTGCTCGGAGGATGGTAGGTGCCAAGGGGGACGCCGGGAGAGTGGTGGCATCGGGCGCACCAGAGTTGGCTGCTACTTGGGCTTGTAGCATCTCAACGGCCTTTTTCAAAGTGGCCAGCTCATCGTCGCGGGTCACCTCCGGAGGAGGTTGCTCGAAGGTTGTGCGCCTCGTGGACGCACGCCCCCGAGGTGACTCACTCTGGGGTAACCCCTCCGTGACGGGTCAGAATTGTCGCCTGCCATTTGGGCCCAACCTATCAGCAGTGGGCCTCCGCAATCGATCATGGGCGGACCTACGAGGTTGTAGGTCTGACTCTCCCGTCTGTGATGCGGATGGGGCCGCCGTTCGTTCATTTTCTCCGCACCTCGGCCCCAACCTGCCCTGGTGGGTACCGGATGCTTCGGTGTAGGCCAAAGCTCGCCCAGTGTGCGGGGCGGGCTCCTCCACCACCTTGGCCTTCCCCGCTCGTTCCCGGTGTTGGCGAGCTTGGGCCGAGCTCGCCTCCTGCTCAGTGTGGAGGTCGCTATACTGACCCCGGGTCTGAGTGCCCTGGGTCATCCTTTTCTGTTCCCTAGCTTCAGTGGCTGGAGCTCGCCGAGGAACCAGGGCGAGCTCGTAGAGCTGCTTCTGTTGCAACCTTTGCAAGGTTGCAATCGTGCGCTGGAGCTCATCGGGGTTGTTGGCGAGGTCCCTCAGAGCGAGGTTTAACTCCTCTTGAGCCACCGAAACCCGGGGAGGTCGCGGAGCATTGCTCTTCTGGGGAGCTGGGCGCGAGGTTTCCCCCTCGCCCTGGTCCTAGTTTCCGCCCTTCCACCTTCTAATGGTTGCCGAGGTCTGTTCCTTAGGCATTTTGGGCTTGTGTCGGGGGAAGCTCGCCGAGGTTCCTGACTTCCGGTCAGGGTGACTTTGTCCGGGTTTTTGTCTAGCCTTGCTTGCAACGGATTATCCAAAATCTGGTTTATCCGTGTACACGTGTGCGTTTGAAAACCCTTTTTGGACAGATTTTGTGAACCCGGAAATTCGGCTTCTTGCCCAGAAATCTGGGTTTTTGTTCAAGGAGTGAAAATATATGTGTGTATTTTCAAGTGTTCTTGAGTCTTTGTCAAGAACACCTTCAAATCTTTGAATCTTCAAATTTTTTTGGGTTAACGACCCTTCTTCTAGCGCCAAATTGTTGATAGAATTTACTAATGGTGTTCGTTTTATGTGGCTATTATAACGCATTAATTCTACCAAACAATAACTCAATAAATATGTTTTTGAGTAGGTAATATAGAGAGAGAGAGAGAAGAGTTTTAGAGAGAGAAAATATTTGTGTATTATGATTGTGTTGTCCTTGAATAGTACAAGAGAGACCTTATTTATAGGTGTGCAAGTGTGAGGTGACACCTTGTGAGCCTACTTGTCTCCTGGTGTTGACGAGGGTCCGTGACCCCGTCTCGGTCCCTCACAATGCTACCTTTACAATGCTCTGGCCTACTACATGTACATGTCCTATTTATACATCCGCTAACTGGGCCCTTAGGCTAGGCGAGCTACCTGGCGAGCTCTTCTGCCTTGTGCGATTTTTAGGGATGATGCAGCGGTGGACCTCGGCAATGCCTCCTTGGACAGGGGCGAGCTCCTTCTCGAGGGGGAAGCTCGCTCATAGTCTCCTCTTCTCTTGGTGTCCTTGGTCACTGACCTTGACCTATTGGGAGCTCGGGCGAGGTTCTCACCTACCTCGCCGAGCTCCCCCGTGTAGGCCTTGGTTCGGACCAATGACCTAGCTCCTGCTCACCTCGGTGGCCTACGTAGCCTTGGGATAATTTCTTGATTATCTTCCGGCAGTTCGCCTTGTCAACAAGTTGTTTAAGATATTGAACATTGAATTATTTTTCTTTAAATGATAACTTTATATGATGAGCTCTTTAAGTATTGAATAATATTTTTTTTCATTTAATTTCAATTTAATTATTTTTTTCATTTAAAATATAGAACAAGGGTTTGAATTTGTGCAATATAATCTCAATTAAATTATTTATTTTTTATTTTTATTTAATAAGTTGTTTTTTCATAAATTATTTGTGCAATATAATCTCAATTAAATTATTTATTTTTTATTTTTATTTAATAAGTTGGTTTTTCATAAATTATTTGGGTAACCAATCCTCTTTTGTTATTATTTGTATATCTCATGATTCCTGTGTGTTTAAGTCATTCTTTGATGTTTTTGATATGTTGATTTAATCATTTTATTTCATATTAATAAAAATTTAATAATATTTTATATTATTCATATCTATAGATTTTAATAACATGTGAATGACCATGTGTCGGATTTTGATTATTTATATGATCAGCCTTTATTTGTATGTGATATATTATTTTTCATAAATTATTTAAGTATCTAATTATATTTTCTTATTACTTTCATCTAGAACAAACTAAATCTTATAATATATTTTTTAATATTCTTTAATCACAACAAATTAAATCTAATAACATATTATATTTTTAATTTTAAAATATATTTATATAATAATATAAATGTATACAAATGGAACAAACTAATTCCTTAAATATAGTAGAACTATTGGGCAGTTATACTAAATATAATAAAACTATAATATATTTAAATATATTTAATAGAACTAATTCCTTATTATATAATAGAACTATAAATGGAACTACACGTGGAGCTAAATCTTTAAGTATATTTTATTTATAAATTATAGATATATATATATATATATATATATTAAAAAATATGAATATATTTGATTCGAAATAATCTAGAAGATAAAGTATTCTGATTTAATATATATATATATATATATTAAAAAATATGAATATATTTGATTCGAAATAATCTAGAAGATAAAGTATTCTGATTTAATTTGACTTATTAAATTAACTTTGAATTTAATTTATATATATTTAATAAAATCAACATAAAAAAATCACAAGTGCATATATGCACTTAAATTTTTACTTCAATTTTAATTGTAATTTGCTAATTCCAGAAACATACACTACACCTCGCATTATGTGTTTTTTTTGTAATTGGGGTATTAATTCTTTTGCCTTCTGGTATTATTATTTGTTCTTGAGGTATTATAAGTTGTTCTTGGGGTATCCACTTCCATTATCAGCTTACAGAGCATTGTTTGCAGGAAATATAAGTGAGGATGAAGAAGACCTAATCCTGCGTCTTCACAAGCTGTTGGGCAATCGATGGTCCCTTATTGCAGGAAGATTGCCAGGTCGAACCGACAAATGAGATTAAGAACCACTGGAATACCCATCTCCTCAAGAAGCTGCACCTCAACAATCCAAATAAAATAATTAATATTCTTGAAATATTTACTTATATTTGTTCTTGGGGTATTGTGATTTGTTTTTTTGGGTATTATTATTTGTTCTTGGAGTATAATGAGTTATTCTTGGGTATTTACTTTTGGGTATTGTGAGTTGTTCTTGAAGTATTTACTTATATTTGTTCTTGAGGTATTGTGATTTGTTCTTCGGGTATTGTTATTTGTTTTCGGGTATTGAGAATTGTTATTGGGGTATTTACTTATACTTGTTCTTGGGGTATTATAAGTTGGTCTTGGAGTATTTACTTAAATTTGTTCTTGGGGTATTGTGAGTTGGTCTTGGGTAATGTGAGTTGGTCTTGGGGTATTGTAAGTTGTTTTTGGGGTATTCTAAGTTGTTCTTGTGTATTTGTTTAAAATTGTTATTGGGGTATTATTAATTGTTATTGGGATATTATAATTTGTTTTTGGGGTATTATAATTTGCTCTATGGGTATTATGATAAATGGAGCACAAAATTATTATTCCAAGTAAGTACTCGTCATCTCCATTGCAATGGAGATTATACCTTTCCTCCTCCAACTCTCTGCTTTGTTCTCCACCTTCCTCCTCCACCATCTCCACCGCCACCGTATCCGCCGCCTCCACGTCCGCCACCGTATCCACCCTCGCAACGGCCATATCCACCTCCGCCTCTGTATCCCCCTTCGTGGCGGCCATACCCACTGCCACCGCCACCTCTGTAACCTCCACCATCACATATATAAATCTCATTACACATGTCATAAATACGCAGTGAAATTCACATTAAAGATTGATTTATTTTGTAAGTTTCAGTTCCAATCGGAAATTTTGTTCTCAAAAACAGGTCGACTCCTCCAATTAGCTTTGGATATAACGTTGAATTTAGACATAATAAATTCAATAATGAGTTGATTTAAATGATCCACAAGCCATATGTCGACACAGTGTCCTTAAAGAATATCACAACCAATTATTGCGTCTCTGATTGTAAATAGAAACCCTCCGCCATTAACGGTGTGGCAGTAGTGGAGCACCCGGGTGCATGCTATGTACCCGGGTGCACAGGAGTATCACTCAAAAAAATTATATAATTCAAGTCAAGTTAGTTATCTTATAATTGAGCTTTTATAAGAAAAGTAATTTTCTATGAAATTGGCCAATATTTTTAATAATCATACATATTTAAATTAATAATTTAATTTAAATTTAAATTTTGAATTATCTTAAAGTGTTTTTTCATGTACAAAAGTTATTTTTTATGGTCTATTAACAACACCTTCTAACTTAACATGTATTGACTCATATATAAACAATTTGGGTCGAAAATTCTGAAATCAGTCATGCACGAATTTTTTAAAAAAAAATTATTTTACCCAAACTGATCTTCTTAGGATCTGCGAATTTTAATTTGAATCTACCTATGACCATGGATATAAATGACGGTCGCCGAGACCGTCGAAGCGTTTGAAGGTCCTCGGCTGCCGACGCCAATGTCAAATCGCCGAAACTAATCCGCCAACACATTTGGCATTGCCGAGGCCGTCTTGACACTGCTTAGATGACCATTGCTCTTCATTTTTAATTTTTATTTCAACTTAAAAGTTAGAATTAAAATTAAAAAAGAAAAACTAATTTACTAAATTACTAAAAAATGAAAGTTTAAGTGAAGTACTTCATAATTTATTCGTTCTATGTATTTTGCTCTTTTTGTGTTTCATTTAGAAGTTGGACAATGTCGTATTATGATAATTTTAACATTTTGTTGACTTTTTATATTTTGTGATAGTTATTAATTATGTTTTAAATTTATAATTTATCTATAATGTATATTTTTATTAATATATGTTTAGAATAAAATTAATATTAATAAAAAAAAAAGTAGAAAAATTTTGGCGCTATCTTGCACCGTGACGACCACCAAGCGTCATTTACACCCTTGCTTATAACCCACAAACTTTTAAAGTTATGTTATTTTAAATATATTTACATGTGAATATTTTACAATAATGCGCCTCATTTATTAATAGGTGGAGTAGATCTCAACAAAAAATCTTACAATAAAATGAAGTATAATTTGAAGAGGATGGTCGCTGATATTTTTTTCGAGAACTAGGAACCGAGCCATAGATTCGGTCCAATTACTCTTCAAAATTTGTTTTTAAGGATTAATCGAGAAAAATCGGTGTAAAAACTGTAAAAATCAGTTGAATGGATCTATTTTTAACTTTTTTTGATAAATTAAATCGTGAGACAAGTCTGAATCCAAAAAAAAATTATTCCACAATTTACATATTACTACCCCCGTCCCCCAAAAGTTTGCGGTACTTTTGGAGGCACAACTTTTAAGGAAAAATGTAATGAGTAAAATATGTATGGTGGAGATTGTGAGATAAAAATTTTAAAGATGAAGATTTAAAGGAATATTTCCTTTTTGGGAGTGTGCAAACTTTTGTGGGATAAACTAAAAAGGAAAGTATGCAAACTTTTGTGGGATAGAGGTAGTATAAATTTCTGTAGTATTTTAATTTGAGCTCACTATGCATGAGCTATGAAACAATCATGGAGTACAGTTTAATATTATAGCTTCAGTTGTTTTGAATATTTGATTTTGATTGTCAATAATTTTATTGTATTTATTTTAATATGAAACTTATAATTTATTAAAATTTTATATGAGAATATTTAATTTATTTTATTTTTAATTTAACATAGATAACAATAAAAAATTAGATTTATTACAAGTGTTAAAAAAATACCCAAAACTCAAAGAGGATCATAAAAAAAAGTTAATTACAAATAGGTGAAAGAGTACATATATATACACACACACACACTAACCCCACCCCAGCTTGCCTTTAGGTGTCGTTTGGTACGCAAGATAAGAGCATAATATGAATTTGTGTATTGGTCTTATTTTGCTTGGTAGAATATACAAATTTATGTTGATCCGATATTTTCTTGATGACCTGATAAAAGAAATGACCATATTACACACTTTTTACTATTTATTTTGTAATATATTATTTCACCTCCCACCCCTTACAATTTTTGTATGGCTTCATTAGTAACTTTTGTTCTTATATATCTACATATTACACCCTACCACATGAAATTATTATTTTTATCTATATATTACACCCCTACCAAATGAGATCACTTTATATGATTATTTTATGTAACATTTATGTTACACTCTACCAAATAACATTATATGATTTTTACTTGCAAAATTTGTAATATATAATATTGGCTACCAATCACCACCGTAATTTAAATCCTTATAATCACCCAGACACGTCCCTTTCTTTCATAACTCTCTCTCTCTCTCTCCAAGATTTTTTTTTTGTTCGAGATTCAAGCTGGTGCAATCGGCCATGTGTTTGGGGGCGAGGTGAAGGGATGGTTACAAGTTTGGGTTCATGACTTTTGTGGTGGAGACAATTCAAGCAAGGGCGGGGGCCAGGGGCGGAGAATCGAGTTCTGGGGTAGTTCGATTGGGGAGGGCAACAGAGATGTTCGAGCAAGGGCAAAGGTGGCAGAGTGGAGGTTGTCAAAGACTATTCCACAATAGAGGGGGAGCCTATCGAACACGATTCCGAAGGTGGTCCAAGTTTTCAACTGAAGGAAAAGTCGGTGGTCCAGGTTTCAATGTTCTTCCCATTTTTCAGATGTTTGGGAAGAATTTGACCGAAGTTTTCAGAATCATTTGACGATTAATTTTTTATGCTTTTTTAGTTAACTCGTGATTTTTGAGTTGGTATTCTTCTGGATTTGTAATATTTTTTGGTATTGTAATTTTTTAGTTTCTATTTTCTGGTGATTTCGACAGATTTAATTTTGGGGGGTTTGTTTTTTGTACAAATTGAATCTGAGATTTTTTTTATGAATGTGAATCAATAGTGATTTTGTTGGTTCTTAACATTGGGGAAATTTTTAATACAATACAATTACAAAAGACATAATATTATAAAAAGCACTATAGTGCAAACACTATAGGTTAAATATTACAAGAATTCAATACTGCACAAAAGGCGTAATATTATAAGAAGTACTATCAGGGGCGGAAACAGAAATTTAATTCAGCCAAGACACAAATAGTTTTGAAGAATACATTATAAAAAAAACATATGTATAAAATATATAAAATAAAAGCTTATAATTCATTAAAGTTTTGAATTACAATTGACCACGACAGTTTGCCATTCTTTGAAATTTACTAATGATAGTCTCATTAGATATACAATTGAACACTTCTTTCTCAATGTACAGCACTAAATTATCATTCATCCACTTATCACCCATTCGGTTGAGAAGTCGATCCTTCACAATATTCGTAGCTGAGAAGGCTCTTTCCACTGTAGCAGTTCAACTGGCAAAATCAAGGCTAATGTTATAAGCTTGTAAACTAATGGGTATGCTGCATTTCTTTTAGTTTGAACCATTATCTGAGCTATCTCACCAAGACCTTTTACGTTCGAAGTATCAATATTTGAACGCACACCCATAATAAAATTCTCAAGTTGATCTGGTAATGCCAATATCTCAACACCTTGAAAATCATTTGGATAAAATTCTGATAAACTGATTAACTTTTCCAAGTTGAAAGCTTCAAAAGAGTTGAACGAATTCAAACAAGCAACACAAAGTAACAATTCAATATTTACCTCATTGAATCGACCATTTAGCTCATGTAACTGCACATCAATAACAGTGTAAAACACCTTCACACAATATTAATGAGAGTTTGTCATCTCTTCAACTCTTCATCTTTTTCTCTTTCCACCCACAAAAATATCATTCATATTCGGTACTTCAATATCATGTTTTGCACAAAAATTAGATGCATCGTCTACTAAAGAACTCCACCCATCATCTCTCATTGCTTGAAGTCTTTTCTTAGATACATCTACAAGAATCATAGCATTCACTATATCGTGTTCTCTTCTTTGCAACGCATTGCATAAATTATGCGTTATTCCCAATATTGGTTTCATCAAATGCAAATAAAAAACAAAGTCAAAAGATAGCATTTCCTTTTTCAAACGTGATGCTTCACCCCTTTGAAGTGGTATTGTTCCATCTTTTATAATCAAACCAAGCACATCAATTATAGAGCCAAATAATTTAATTAAGCTCAAAATTGTACCATAATGTGAGCTCCAACGGGTATCACAAGGGCGAATGAGAGTATATTTTTTATTCAATCCTCGCCCACTAACAATCTCTTCATTTTCCAAAGTTTCAAGAATTCTTGATGCTTGTTGTTCTCCTAACATATCTTTTCTCTTACAAGTGCCCCCAACAACATAAATCACATTAGAAATCAAAGTATATAGCTCACAAATACGAATATGATTTTTTGCCACACGTACAAGAGCAAGTTGAAGTTGATGCGCAAAACAGTGGACATAATACACCGTCTTGTTTTCTTTCAAGATAAGAGCTTTCAATCCATTAAACTCTCATCGCATATTACTTGCTCCATCATAGCCTTGACCACGCAACATGGATAAATTTAATCCGTGCAAATTTAAATGATCTTCAAGTGTCACTTTAACTGAGGGAGCACTTGTACACTCAACATGCTTGAATCCCAATATTCTTTCAACCACACAACCCTTCTTATCCACAAATCTTATGACTACCACTATTTGCTCTTTTGTAGACACATCGCGAGAATCATCAAGCAGGACAGAAAAAAAAAACCATCACCAAGTTCATCAATTATAGCTTTCGTTGTTGCGGATGTTGTATATTTTAGTATTTACATAATATAAAATAGAGTCGAGAGAACTCTTCGTGTACAGATATCTTTTCAGTGAAAGTCGTAACCATTCGGTTTGTGACTCTTGAAGTGGGTTGGCATAACTCTTGAGTAAGAGTTGCAACCTTTCGATGCAACTCTTGGATATCTATATAAACTCAAGATATGTGGAGTTCATTAATAACTGAAATAGTAGATTCAATTAATAGTTGAAGATTGAGAATTACAGTTTCTCAATTTAGTGAAAACTCGAGTCTCTCTATATATTTTGAGTCTTTTATTTTATTAAAGCACCTGTGATTTTTGCTTCTGAAGTTCGTTAGAGTGTAACTATCGAATTTTTGTGAGATGGGTTTTGTATCCTGGAAGGTCAATTCCTTGTGAGAACCATTTACACCTATGTGGGAGGAATTAATACCTTTAAAGATAGCATCATTTTTCGGTGTGCCTAACCTATCATTAACTCCATAACCCACATATATATAACAATTTTAAAGGTATTAAATTTTATAATGGAGTCGATGTTGGTGAATGCATATTTATACAATGGAGATACATTTGAGAGAGACTTAACAACAAGATACTCTTACTCGTATTACATGGAAGTACAATTCTAAAAATTCGTATGAAAACTTGATTTAAGTTTTTGAAATAGATTATTTTTACTATATGAAAAAAAATTATGTTTGCTCATAATTTTCCTATTCCTTGAATGAAAGAAATGGAGATTGGCCCTGGATATCTATTTGCAAAATTGCGGCATGATCAGGCATTCTAGATTAACACCTAGAACGAAAAAAATAAAAAAAATAAAAAATGCTCAATTTTAACAGAGGCATTTCCTCAAACACCTTGTGTGCAGAAATTTGCAGAAAATGATTTTCCACAAACTGAAGCAGTTTAAGTGAAGGGTAGAGAACATATGTTATTCTTCACAATCCTCTACCAGAATAATTAAATTCGTTGCTGCAAGAAGACAGGTATATGTACTGACTTACTGTCATTATCGGCTGCAGCCTCACCGAAGGTAGTGCTCCTTCGGCGGCTTTAGGCACACTTGCGTTGTGTGTGTAATCGTGAATTTGGGAAATTATATTCCTGAACATATTCAAATAAGGATCACATATATCATATCCCATGAAATATTAGGGTCTCTTTAATTATGAATCTAAAAAAAATGGTATGATGATTGGCGGTGTAAGATACCGCCGACGTTCACCAAGCCTCTGTCTATGCAGCGCATTTAAAGATTCCTTTGATGAAAATGCCGGCTGCGAAGCCAAGAGCAGCACCAATGGTGGGCTGCGCACGTCCACATGGTCGAAGGCCGCGAATTGATTCGCCTGGATCCGATAGATGCCGCGATGAAATCGCTGGCATTTTCATCGAATAAATTTGCAAAATTCAGATCACGAAGCATTGGAAATTGAGGGCCATTCAAAGATCTGGCGGTTGGCAACAAGGCTAAATCGTTTCACTCAGGATGCGTCGGTTGACTGAAAGCAACGATTCAGAGATAGTTTAGAGATTTCGAGCGCGGATGCGCTGGTCTTCAAAAAAATAGACTCTGCTGTCGTTTGTAGATTGAGACGACGGTCCTGAAAAGAGTCAACGGTGGTGGCGGTGCAATCCCCACCGCTGTACACGGCAGCTGCCGGTTGGTCATGAAGGAGTGATCAAATAATAGCTGTATCCTCTTGAATATCAATGGGAGACCGTTGCCCGTCATTCTCATAAGAGAAAAATGGATTGAAATAATCTGACGAAAGTGAGATGTGATTTTCTTTTGATTCATGAGTTTAAATATAATCCATATTAAAAATATGAATTTATGAATGAATAAAGTATTCTGAAAGTTAATTGATGACCTTTGGAATTTTGGTGATCTCGTTTAACTTTCCGGCCAAGTAAGTTGTGAATTTGCAGGCCTTGGATTCTTATTAATTATCAATGGGCCAAAACTAATTGAATTTCGGGTCCTATGGATATTATTCAATAAATTTGAATCCCTTAATTATTAATTGAAATTTTAATTTGGGATTTAAATAATTGTGCTTGAGAGCATAAATTGAATATTAATTCAAAAGGAGTTATGACTCATTTAATTATTTTGAAAATTTAAAAATGGCAATGTAGGCCGCATAGAAATAAAAGCAAAATTGTATTGCTTTATGTTTGATGGAATTTGATCAAATATAAAAAGTATGATTAAAGAAAAAAAAATCATACTTGAGTATCTTCCAATAAATCAAATACCAATGGAAGATAAATTAAAAAGGTCGTAAGAGATATGGAGCTATTACCGATTAAATATGATGTCTTGATTGAAACCAACTCCATCTTAAGGTACAAGTGGAAAATTGACACCTTAACATTGAGTTAAAAAGGAAATTCAATATTAGACATCGGTGAAATGGAAACTTAGATACATTTCAAAGTGCATAACCTGGAAATAGTGGGGGTGATACTATTTCAAAAGCTACTAAATCTAACCTATGCACTTTTGTTTACCACAACAAGTAAAGGTTGGATTTTATAATCCTTAATAGACTTATAGCCATGTGGGATGCGTTGTGGACATTCATGATAAGTCTACCTATGCAAGTAGAGAAGTGAGAGGCCGCTTCTTAGGGATTATATCGGTAAAATCCTAGAGTACTTGCGAGACCAGGATAAGCACAAGACCCGATACAAAATAGGTGCTGCCAAAAACAAAGAAGTAAGAAATCATACGCGACGAGAACTTGATTCCATTGGTTTCATGTTCAACCATAAGTTAAAGGCTATGTCCACTTCATGACTATTCGTTGTGTAAAACAAGTGTGTGTTATATTATTTTATTATATATTATATATGTAAATAAGTGGGGGATTGTTGTATATTTTAGTATTTACATAATATAAAATAGAGTCGAGAGAACTCTTCGTGTACAAATATCTTTTCAGTGAAAGTCGTAACCATTCGGTTTGTGACTCTTGAAGTGGATTGGCATAACTCTTGATTAAGAGTTGCAACCTTTCGATGCAACTCTTGGATGTCTATTAAAATTCAAGATATGTGGAGTTCATTAATAACTGAAATAGTAGATTCAATTAATAGTTGAAGATTGAGAATTAGAGTTTCTCAATATAGTGAAAAGTCGAGTCTCTCTATATATTATTTTGAGTCTTATATTTTATTAAAGCACTTGTGATTTCTGCTTCTGAAGTTCGTTAGAGTGTAACTATCGAATTTTCGTGAGATGGGTTTTGTATCCTGGAAGGTCAATTCCTTGTCAGAACCATTTAGACCCATGTGGGAGGAATTAATACCTTTAAAGATAGCATCGTTTTTCGGTGTGTTTAACCTATCATTAACTCCATTACCCACATATATATACAACAGTGGATGCTTGTGCATTAACAATATCTTTGTGAATATAAGGAGCAGTCAACTTGAGATTCTTAGGAGCATTCTGAAGTGCAACTCTTCTAACTTCCTCATTATTTTCTGCAAGAAACTTCAGAAGTTCCAAAAAATTGACTTGATTATCAGATTCCTTAGATTCATCATGGCCACGAAAAGCAAGTCCTTGTTTCAAAAGCCATCTAATACAATTAATTGATGCATTTAACCGAGTACGATAATCTTTTTTTGCTTCATCAGTCATTTTAACAAGAGTTGTTTCAGTGTGCTACTTTTGGTTGAAAAAATCTCTACACTTACGCATAACATAATTGTGAGCATTGTTGGTAGTTCCCTCGTGCGTACGAAGCTTATGTTTATTCTTCCAATCCTTGAAGCCTTCAATCACAAATGTATCACCGCCTCCTTGATCGCCACTTTCATTTTTGAATAGATAACAATAAACACAGAAACATGCATGTTTGGTTATTCCATAATCCAACCAGCTATATTCTTTGTACCATAAACGATTGAATCTTCTCAATTTTCTACCGAAATCTGTTTGAGGAAACGTCTTAAGATTAGGTTGGCAAGCACCATTTAGATAATAATTTCTCCGCACTCTTTCATGAATATTAGGATGATACTCCGTAATCTGAGGTCTACTTCCTGGATCTGATGGAAGTTTGGGCAAATCAGAATTTTCATGAATCGTATTTTGTGGTAATTCACTAAAACTTTGCAAAGAATCAATGTTTGCTGGTGTATCAGGCACACTACTTCGCAAAATTGCATCATATAAAGGTGATTGTTTATCAACTTTATGAAAATACTTGTGTATAGACAAAACTCTGCAACAAAAAAAATTACCTTACAAGATGGAATAAAAATTAAAATAAACATAAAATGCTGTACAAAATCAAAATGAAAATAGATATTAAAAATTAAACACTACAAAAGATGGAATAAACTCTGAATAAGATGGAATAAAAATTAACTTAGGGCTTGATCAATGTGAATGTTCACATTTTGACATTCACATGTATAACATAGACATATAACATAATATTATATATATAATATACCATTCACATAATATTTAAAAAACTAAAAGGAATTCCAACATTCCATCCAAGTTTTCAACTAGCAGTAGCACGCAACCCCTATTTTCAAAATCCATTACCCCTGTTTCCATTAATTCCGTACTTTCAAAGCCATATATTCAAACATCACTATTTTTGTTTCATTTTTTTTCTTTTAATCTACGTCTACAATTAAAAATCAAGGCAGAAACACAGAAACAAAACAAGATTTTAGAATAAAATTTTAAAAATCACACAAAACAAACTTTGAATCTTCAAACAAATCTACTTAGAGAACACAAAAAAACCAAAAACTCTTACATCTTAATCTCAATTCTTTGTATAAAAAGATAGAAATCGTTGTTCCACACAATCGTAGCAGCGGTCCAACGGGTAAATTCCATCGGCAGCCAAGAGAGAAAGTTGAGAATTGTAAGATGAGTATGTTTGTTTTGGGGACTGCTGAAATCCCTAATTTTAATTGAATTAATTTTGTAATTTTTTAGGGATATATTTGGTATTTCACAGTAAAAATCCAGGTAAGGTACTTGCCCCACCTTGCCTCAATGTGCATCCGTCCCTGAGTACTATAGTACAAACATGATAAAGTTAGTATTGTATGAAATTCAATATTAAAATAAGTAAAAAAACACGATAGGCATAGTATTGTAAAAAGTACAATAGTGCAGATGCATATTCAATTGTACAGTTGTTGTCTCGCCGAAAAAGCTAACCGATTTTTTTTTAAAAAAATTGAACAGTAACAATTATAGTATTGAAAAGAATTCAATAGTACAGATGCATATTCAATAGTGCAGTTTGTTTGCATATTTTGAGTATGCTTCATGCAAGTGTACATGGACGTTGTTGTTGTGGCAAGTTAGCCAAGTTAAAATATCGAACACAGGGAAACGATGCGATATCAAGCAAGAATTAGTTGTTTACTAAGGTTAATAGTTAGGGAAAATAAGAAATGATCTTGATTTATATCTACTTTCCACAAAGAAGAGTAAATTCTAACTATCACCTTGTGTAAGATGAGCAAGTGTGAGGTGTGTGTGTGTTGGAGTAATCCCACTATGGTTCATCTAGCAGTCTACCAATTCTAACATGCATAAGGTCCCTTGATGTCTTAACCAAGCTAAAGGGCTTATCAAGTGTCTAGATCTCTCTACAACACTTAATACTCCATTTGAGAGGTTCTTAGCTCCTAAGCAATTCTCATTGACATAAAATCATTAATACAAACACTTGGTGTGCACAAATCTCAATTATGAACATCCATGAATTAACTCATTTCTCATGTGTTGCTAACTCACATAGGCTCAAAACATCCAAGTGATTACACCAACCATTCAATCAAATCATCAAATTAGAGAATTAATCTATCAAGATCACTTAATCATGCATAGGATTAACAAAATACTAAACTACACCATAGTATTCATACACCAATGAAACAAGAGATTAACACATGTCTAATTAGCAAAACAAAACAGCAATTAAGCAACTAAACATAATCATTAAGTCTAAATTGAAAGAAAATTACAAGAAACTTACCAATTAAGAAGTAATTGAAATACTCTCCTACTACCTTGAAATGCTAAGTCTTGATCCGGAACTCCAAATGCAAAATTGAACCGTAGAATTGTAGCTAGTAACGAGACTAATCTAATGGAATAAACGGATCTAAAATCTAATGGTTGGATTACAAGAAATTGTAGATAGAAGTATGAAGATTAATGAAAAACCCACTAAGTAACTATCTAATGAACTAAGACTAATTCTAGATGCTTGGAAATCTGATCCTTGAGGTATTTATAGTGCCCACAATGCTTAAACCAATTTTCCCCTCATTAAACGCGCGAAAAGACGTAGTTGCCCTTAATTTCCTCATTTTCCGAACTGGCGCTCGGACATCGTCGGTCGAGCGGCCACCAATTGATGATCGAGCGGCTGGAATTTCGGTGTCCAGAGATTATTAGCTCGGACAACTTCACACGAGCGCTCGGACACAGTAGAGTCAATGCTCGGTCAATGCTGTTCTCCGACGTCCGTTTTCGATCTCACGGCTCGTCCAAGCTTCCTAGGGTCTTCCTTTGAGTCATTTAAGCTTCCCCATGTGCTCGAATCACATCATATCATCCTCTATAATCGTGAATTCCTCATTTTTGCTCGATTTCACCTATAAAACGCACTTTCTTTGCCAAAAAGGGTTAATAGCATAATGTATAGCATATTAGAGTCAATAATGCACATAAACCAATCAATATCATGCTCAAATGAATACAAAATGATGCAATTATGATCCTAATCACAGTTGCATTTCGCCGGAAAAAAAAAAAACTGAACGAAAAAATTCTAGGTTCAGTCATGAACAGTAATAAAAGTGTCAAATCACATGTGTAAAGCCAGATGTGAACAACCTTTATGTCTTGTCAATCATAAATTTGCACTTAAATGAAATTATCTTTTGATATCTTACCTATTTGTGTTACTAAAAAATGCACCCCTAGTAATTGATCTTAAAAAAATAGATCGAAATGATTTTAACTATTAGACCGTCGGTCCAATTGATTGGACTGATTGGACCGATAACTGGTGTCTTGTCCGATTTGATAATCGATCTGGTTATTAAAAATTGGAGTTTGCAATTTGTTAAAAAATAAATATTAATTTCTTTTAATTTGTAATTTAGCTTATGTGAAATATATTCACTTAATTTTTTTCTAATAAATGATAAAACAATTTAAAAGACAAAATGTATCCTTAATTCCGTACAAATTTAAATACTTTCAATATAATATTCCCTTAAGGGATAAACTCTCTTTCAACTCAAAGCCCTCATATGTCAGCCACACATTGAGTAATTTCTTCGTTTTTAGTTTTTTTTTTTTTCATAGTTTATTTTCTCGGCGTATCCAGTTATCAAGTGGCGAATTCAATTAACGAATACTCGAATTCGCCTTCCGAATCCTACTTGTTAATTACTCCCTCCGTCCATGAAATTGGACTACCCTTGCTGTGCACGGTTATTAAGAAAAATAGATGTTGATGTGTAAAAGTGAGTGTATTAGTATAAAAAAATATTTAATTATTAAAAAAATACTTGATGTGATATGTAAAAGTGAGTATATGTGTATAAAAAATGAAAACAAAGATTGTAAGTTTTCCATTTTAAGTAAGTAGACCATTTATTGTGGACGACCATTTAAGGCAACGTGGACCATTTATCGTGGACAGAGGGAGTATTAAATAAATTTTTTCAATTCATTTTTATTATTTTATTATCTTAGTCTCAATTCAGGCTCTATCCATTTATCTTTATTTTTTTAAAGTTTCATTAACATAATAATTATTTTATATTTAAATAATTTTTTAGGTATAATATATCAAACTAAAAATAAATAAATAAAATTCTATACCAGTATTAAACATACTTTAAAATTTATTTTTTCTAGTTGAACGATGAAATGAAAAAAAAAAATTTAATTACGTCAAATATGAATATTAAATAAAAATTATAATTTTTTAATTGTATATTCTAAATCTTAATTCGAAATAAAATATTATTATCTTTTGAGTTTCTTATAAAAAATTAAATTGAAATAAAGATAAATGGATCGGGTCTTGAATTGAGACAAAGATAATAAAATTAGATTTTAAATTGAAAAAAAATTAAAATGTAGATCTTAATTTGAAACACTTCAAAATTAAAGTTTTAAATTGAGACTTACCTTAAAATTGGGGTCCTAATATAAAATTCTTCCAATTCACTATTATAATATATGTAATTGGTTAATGAAGCTTGATCAATATATTATTATTTTATTATATTAAATCATTTAATATACTTAAGCATTGAGAATAAAAAAATATGAATTTTGTACATTTAATTTAAATTTTTTTTAAAAAATATATAAAATTTTCACCTGTTATACATAATAAAATATAAGAGATATACTCACGTGAAACATACCATATTAAAAATTTGTGTGTTCTTAACTAGGTCAGGTCGAATTTGGTCAATTTTTTTAAAATAAATTCGCAACTATAATTCCAGATTTTTTCGCTCCCAAGTATGTTACAATTGGGGCAATCAGGGGAGCTAGCTCACCTGACCACCATGCTCCTCACTTGAGTGAGTGACCGGGGTTCGATTCCCTTTGGGAACGAATTAGGAGGAAGTTATAAGGATGAACTTGGAGATATTCTTGGGATGTAAGGAGACTTGGTGAACTAACTTTTAACTACTAACAACTAACATTTGCCGATTAAAAAAAAAAATTACAATTGGGGTATATGCATGTTACTATTAGGCAAATGTGTGTTACAATCAGATTAAATGTTGTTTTCTTTACATATATTAATTTATTTTTGTAGAAATAACATTTTTTCATACAATCTAATAAAAAATGTGTGTTACTATAAAAATATATTATTTTTTCATAAATATTTATGAGAAAAAAAAATATTTTTCTTATAGTAACACACATTTTGCTCTTGTATTATATGAAAATTATTTATTATATAAAAATAAATGAATATATATAAAAAGAGCAACATTTAATAAGATTGTAACACACATTTTCTCTAATAGTAACACACATTTTCTCCCCAGTTTGTGTTACAACATGAGCAAATGTGTGTTACAATATGTGCAAATATGTGTTACTGTAAGAGAAAATGTATTATATGGAAAATTATTTATATGGGCAATGTAGTAACACACATTTTGCTCTTGTATTATATGAAAAAAAATATTTATTATATAAAAATAAATGAATATATATAAAAAGAACAACATTTCATAAGATTGTAACACACATTTGCTCTAATAGTAACACGGATTTTCTCCCCAATTTGTGTTACAATAAGGACAAATGTGTGTTACAATATGGGCAAATACGAGTTACTGTAAGAGAAAATGTACTTTTATAAGAATGAATATGTGTTTTTTAATTTAATCATCATTCTTTTAAATGTAGGTATATTGATTTATATATTAACACACTTTTTTACTATTTTATATATGTTATTATATAAAAAAATAATTATTTCAATACAAATAAATAAAATTTTATGAAAAACCAATATGTTTTCTTATAGTAACACACATGTTTTTTCTCTTATATTATGTTAAAAATTATTTATTCTATAAAAATAAATGAATATATGCAAAATAACAATATTTTATAAGATTGTAACACACATTTTCTCTAATAGTAACACATATTTGCTCCCCAATTTGTGTTACTATAAGGGCAAACATATGTTACTATAGGATAATATGTAATTTATTTAAGAACATATATGTTTTTTTTAATTTAATCACCATCCCTTAAACCTAGATATAATGATTCATGTAATAACACATGTTTTACTATTTTATATGGGTTATTATAAAATAAAATAACTATTTATATACAAATAAATATATACTTATGAAAAATGTAATGTTTTTTATTATAATAACACACATTTTGCTCTTACATTGTATGAAAAATGTTATTTTTACAAAAATAAGTGATATATATGTAAAAAAACAACATTTGGTCTGATTGTAACACACATTTTGTCTTAAAGTAACATGCATTTGTCTAAAGAGTAACATACCAAGAAGCAAAAAAACCTGGAAATTGTGCTTACGCGAAAATTTAAGAAAATTACCCAAATTCTACCCGACACAACCCGGCCATGGATCCGCGAATTTTTATTTATGATATGTTTCACACCGTGAAACGTTTCATATAAGTTTTTTGTCAAAATATAAATAAGTAGAAGCATCCTTAAAAAATTGCACCCAAATTTTTTTAAAAATTCGAATCCACATATCCGTATCATATCGCTCCCACACTTGTGCAACATAGGTGTGCGTCAATACTATATTGATTTAGAGATATGAGTTAAAAAAAAGTGAGACATATTAAAAATTCATTTATTTATTTATATTTATTATATACAATATTTTAAAAATATATTTTTTTTAAAAATTATAAATTAAATACATATAATTAATATTTTATGGCATCCAAAACTTAAGCATATTCTAAGTTTCTTATACACTAAGTGCACAGTACAATTTAAATGTATTTTTAAAAAGTTACACAACATACTGTTTAAAAGTTGTACATTTTATTACTGAAAAGGTGTATTTTTAAAAATTAAATTTTCAGTAATGACATGTGACTTTTCCTTTTTAAAAATACACTTGAGTTTCATGGTGCACCAGATGCATACAAGATTAAGGATATATAATTATGTATGAAAGCATCAATTAAAATTTTATTTATTCAATACATAAATCATAATAGTGAATTCAATCTAAAATGATTGTCTCATCGTCAATTTAAATTATAAGACCTAATAATATATAATTAAAGTAACATATTAATATTTACAAGTAAGATTCAAACACTGAATTCAAAAATTTATTAGTTAAATTCATTAAGTGAAAGGCAAACTCACCATGTGAAAAATTTGATATCCAAATTCAAGAATCACACTATTTTAGAGGAGGGTACGAGTCCCATATTATATTATAAAACTTTTAGAAGAATCCATATATTGCAGCTAGTTTAATAAATATAGGGATACTTTGTTTATTAGTTAATAAATATAACATTCCCCTAATTCTAGGCTAATTTTTATCCTCACATTTGCATCAAAATAAATTTTTTTTTGAAAAACTAATTATATATAAATAAAATAAAATTTTATTTGGAATGTACAAATTAGTGTGCAAGATTTAAATTAAAAAATGTATGCAAATTAGCATGAAAGGAAGAAAGTGTTTAAGACCATGAACTTATAAATTGATTTATATATATTTTTAAAAAATACATGGAAGCTAGCTTCATATTTCATTTAAATACCCCCTCATGTTTGAATAACACTTGCGTGCATTAATTGCACCATATACAAAAAATATTATTCAATAAAAATAATTAATAATAAAAAAAAACTATATTCACAATGCTATTCGAAAGAACTAATAATATTGTTCAATGACAGCTATTAATATTGTTAAGTAAAGTTAATTAATATTATTTAATAAAAACAACTAACATTGTTCAGTTAGATAACTAATATCATTTAAATGTACACACCAATTGCATAAAACAACTGATGTATACATAAAAAAGTTGTCTCCTGGAATAATAGTTGTGTGAACCAACTGCGTTTGCAATTGATTTTCAAGTAACACCATTCACCGAATGAGTAATACTATTCTGTAAACTAAGCAATATCAAGTAATACATTAGTGATGTTATAAAACAGAGTAACAAGGTAAAGAGAGTTCAAGATCTTCCATAAAAAAAAGAAAAGAAAAAGAAAAAGATCTTAATACAAATTTGGGAGTTATCAAATGGTATTTCTCCCTTGTTATCCATTCCCATCAAAGTTCTCCATTGTTCACACCCAAACATGGTAACGTTGAACTGTAATAATAAAATAAAAGTGTAAAAAAAGCATTGTACTTTTGTTGCAACAAAACAAGGTGAAACTCGAAAGGGTACAGTTGGGATGCAGAAGAAGAAGTGTGGGCTTCCACATGTTTGTCTGTATACGTATGTATGGGTTTAGGTGACAGTTGAGACATGTGATGGTAGCAGTGTGTCAGTCACTCAATAGTTGCCATCGTAACGTATCGATTGACAATTTTTGTAATAACAACATAATGCACGAATGTGCAGCTCTTTTATTATGGGGTTTGAAAATTGTCCAACCTCAAAGGTTAGATGACAAAAAGATACTCTACCACAGTTAATGATTTAGGTGAATAATAAATGAAGCTCCATGCTTGATAATTTATGAAAAACAAATCATGCATGGAGGTTGAAGATGCCATAATTAAAATTTCTTGTATTTTTCTGTCCATTTTACTTTGTTAACCTATTCAACTTCGAACATACTCCCTTGAATTTACCAAATTCAACTTTTCCGCCATTTTACTGGCTAAAATGAGCTAAGAAATTCAACATGTTTGTCCCTTTAACTTACTAATGATGAAACAGTATGATATGTCGGCAGGCTAAAATCAAAGTCGGTGCAAATTAAGGGACAAAAGTAAACGATTACCCTTAATTTTACAAAAGTATACTCTTCTTATGATCAAGCCTTCCCATCCCATTCTTGGTAAAACTCCTCCAAGAACTCCTCCATGAATTTGTGCCTTTTCTCCGCCCTCCTCTGGCCAGCCTGCCATTCATCATTAAATTTATGCCTCAATATCACATGTTCTGTTTCTAAGTTCCAAATGATCTAGTAAAATTAATGTCAACTTTTTAAATAACACATACTATTATTTAATATACTATGTAACATAACAGGAGGCAGAAAAGAAATTGCTAATGAAAGAGAACATCAACTCATTTCTACTTAGTATGAACCTTGGTTTTCATCAACTCCTTCAACTTGAGAAGCTTCTCATGAAAATGGTTCACCGTTGTCTGCTCATCTTTATTCATGTACTTTTCCTTGGACAAATCGGATCGAGGCTTTATGTTTGGGTCATGTAGAACCCTATTCCTGTTCCCCCCAAATGTAAAGCATCGAGCAATTCCTGAAAACAGCTCTATCAGCATGATTGGTATTGAAATTAATTACTCAGATATATATATATCTATTTAGGCAAATACTTCAATGCATCAATTGCACTGTGCAACTCAAGTGTTTTTTTAATGGTATTAGATGTTTTAAGGTAGTATTAGTTGACCAGTATTAGTTGTTTCACTAGGTAGTATTTACTGTTTTAATTGAAAAATATTAGTTGTGAATTAGTTGCACAGTGCAACAGGTACCCCCAAGTGTTGCTCAACTAGTTGAAACCTCCGACATCTGATTTAGTACTTGAAGCCAAACAATCTCATATTATTTGATAGTAATCAGCAAAAGAACAACAGATAATATCTACAGCATCAAATTTCAGATGTGATGATATTAAATTTCCCTACTCCAGCCTCTCTTTTGGACTTTTAGGTTTCCATTTTGAAACGTACATAACAAGTTTTCACTAACAACATTCTTTGGAGCAAGTTGAGCCGCTCAATATTTGTGTTCTTTTATTTATCCACACTTTCGTATTGAAAATATATATGCATCTATTTTCTAGTTCTTCATTGCTATCAATTTCACTTTACAATTTACAGTTCAGAAAAAAGATGGACACTCTAATAAATTCAAATTGGTGCTGGTGAATGCAGTTGAGTATTAATAACAACTCATGAAAGTAGCACCAATACATCAAGCACCAAGTGCCAAACAGCTTGTTGAGTTCCTAAATGGAAAAAAATAAATGGAGTTCATATGATGTGTCAACATTTCACTGGTTATAACCATTCCATCTTAAACTTCGACATATTGGAAATCAAGTTACGCTTGCTATACCCCAAAAATTATATTTCTCAAGCATTGAAAATAGAGTTCTGGAGCTGACTAGAATAAAAGAAATAAAAAATAACTCAAACAGAACATTGGATAAATGGTCAAATCTGCATGCATCAATGGGACTACGAAAAAGATTACCTATAGCACCGATTGCATCAAGGCGATCAGCATCTTGTACCACTCCAAATTCTGGACACTGAGTTT
This sequence comes from Prunella vulgaris, assembly GCA_026898435.1. NCBI lineage: Eukaryota > Viridiplantae > Streptophyta > Magnoliopsida > Lamiales > Lamiaceae > Prunella > Prunella vulgaris. The sequence continues at coordinate 680,790 of JAPKLY010000155.1, read as the reverse complement.
TCCCTTTAAGTCCAACAATCTCCTCCTTGAAACCTTAAGCATGTGAAGCAGATCCAATTGAGGTACCAGATTAGTACATGAGTGCTTGATCTTTTTTATATATTTTTTTTTTTTGAGAAAAAACATAAACAGGTTTAGTTAACAAGAAAAATATAAGCTAAAATTCCAGCAACCAAATGAAGGGAAAAATATAGCAAATACAAATATGCTATGGAGAAAAGGTAGGTCTCCCATCATTTAACAATAGAAAAAAGTGCTCAAGAGCTGCTTACCCATTCCCTTTATGATACTTAATATCTTCATTGTGATACTTTCATCTACTCCTTCTTTGACAAGAAAGTCCTCAACAATCTTCTCTTCTGATGGATCTCTAAATATCACAACATATTAAGGAGGTTCCAATGCGATCAAAAGTGGAGAATGAGTGCAAGGTACAAATCAACATTGAAAATTGAACACATAAATACAATATTATGGGAAAGGAACTACATCGTTGCACTAGACTCTAGAATTTCAGTGAAAAGATTGCAAAATTTAGGGAAATCATACATTTCATGTAGCTTTTAGCTGTAATGTAATCACGCCATTTAATACAACCAAGTTCTTGTAAATTATAATATCAGTGTCTGAAAATATTGCAAGTTTAACTATGGGCAAATATTTATTTACTCTCAATACAAAATTATTCTCTCCGGGCATTTTCTCATTTCCTATAAAAAAGTATGCAGAGAACGTCTCTCTTCATAGTTTGTCAATTTAATCCGCAATTTAAAAGACAGAACAGGGGGGAAAGAGACATTTAAGTAGAAGTAACCTCATATACTTGTAGTCCCCTGCAATTAACCATCCAATAAAACACAATCAGTGGGTCACAGATGAGCACAGAGATAGACAAAGAGAATGCACTCAAGATACGAGAAAATGCAAATTGTAAATATAGTAAGCCATAAATATGTGGTGTTCTGTGGGGATGAGGAATACTGATGTTTTTTGTGTATAAGCAATCCACGACTTCAAACAAATTTGCTATAAGATGCCTCCATGTCTAATTCCATAGCTATGTTAATTACTTAAGCATTAGTCATCATCGATGGTGATGACAGAGAAGTCACAAGAAAAATACTTACATGAAAACAAAGAAAATAAACACAAACAAAACCAAAGAGTATTCAGCCATTTCCTTGTATATTTTAACCCAACAAGATGAATATAAAGGTTATGGTAGTAGCATATACATTGGCCAACATTAAATACATCTAGCAACGATTAAGAAATTAAGGGTATGTTTGGTTCGTAAGATAAAAGTATCTATGTTTTTTACGGATAGATACTTTTATCTTACGAACCAAACATACCCTAAAGGAACAGAGCTTTGCATTACCTATGTCATGCAGAAGCGCAGCTAACTCGACCTGAACAGCAAGAAGATAATTTTCAACTTACACATTTTGCTAAAACATACTTGAAACACAGGGTCCAAATAATGCACATCTCATAGCAACATGAAGAAGCACAAAGGCACAGACCTTTGCATAAGACAACTACTTAATTAAACACCTTCATAGGTCTATCACAACTAAATTTACGGGAAAAAGGTAATTTGGGGTTCTGATGGTGCTTAACTTACAGGCAAACATCAACTTATACAGTACGATTTCTAATGCTTAAATGCCTAAACTATATCCTCATAATGCAGCAATTAATTGTTAATACCATAAAATTAAGACGGAAAATCACGATTACAAAATTCCACGAATAGTTTATACAATACTAAATGAGCAAGCAATTAAAAAGATTGGGGTTAGGGATTGGCGTACAATGAGCATGGAATGAGGCGATGCAGATAAACCCTCTTCACGAGCAAGAGATAGAGCGAGGTCTCGCACTCTGAAGGCGTGAGCGGCGTCGTGTGATGCATCGTTCCCTTTCATTGCTGATTCCACCAATTCCTCTGCTTTTACTACTATCCCACTCTTTTCCATTGTTTTCCTCTAGAAAATGGTTTGAATTTGTTCAGAATTTGGCATACTGTGCGGCCTTCTCATCTTACGAGTAGGGGTGGCAAAACGCCCCGCCCCGTAGCCGCCCCGATCTGCCCCGTCCTAAATGGGTCAGCCCCGTCCCGCCCCGTCCTGAGAATGGGGCAACCTGCCCCGCCCCGCGCATTGGACAGGGCAGACATGGGTTTACAATTTTACTGTCCTGTCCTGCCCCGCCCCGTCCCGCCCCGCAAAATATTATATACTAAATAATATATATTATTTATATATAAATACTATATTTTATATAAAATAAATATAATAATATCAAATATTATTTATTTATTATTATTACACTAATATAATCAGAAATTATATATAACATATTTTAAATTATGATCTAAACATTAATAATTAATATCTAAAATATAATAAATAAATAAAAAAATATTTTCTTTCATTAGGGTTTACACTTTCATTAGGACTTGTAAGATTGTTTAATTTCTTGATTTTTGAATATAATGTGCTGAACATGGTTCATTATTTATGTTGAATATGATTTAATGGATATATCTAAATTATATATATATATATGTATATATTAAATTTTAGTATATGAAGTATGGGGCAGAATGGGGCAGGGAAGAGCAGATCTGCCCCGCGCAGGGCAGGCATGGGGCAAAACATACTGCCCCGCGGCGGGGCATGGGGCAGGGCGGGGCGGCGGGGCATGGGCGCGGGGCAGGCATGGGTATTTAAATACCCGTCCTGCCCTGCCCCATTGCCACCTCTACTTACAAGCCGCACTTGTTTCAAATTCTTGGGTTGAAATTTTATTTTTCTTATATACCTTAGTGTTATTCTTATTACATATAATAATGAGAAACACTCACGTCAAACATTTCTTGCCGTGAAACAGATAAATTTATAAAAATACGTGGATCCTACCGGGTCGGGTCGGGTCGAATTTGGTTTTTTTTTAAAAAAAAACAATTCGCAACTATAATTCCAGTTTTTTCGCTCCCAGGTATGTTACTATTTGGTCAAATGCATGTTACAAATAAGCAAAATGTGTGTTACAATTAGATTAAATGTTGTTTTCTTTACATATATTCATTTGTTTTTGTAGGAATAATATTTTTTCATATAATCTAATAATAAATGTGTGTTACTACAAAAAATATTATTTTTTTCATAAATACTTATGAGAAAATAATATATTTTCTTATAATAACACACATATTGCTTTTGTGTTATATGAAAAATTATTTATTATATAAAAATAAGGGAAATATATATTTTTATCCTATATGTCTCGTTGACTTTGATTTTCGTCCTCTTAAGTTTTGAATTTTTGTTTTCATCCTTTAACTTACCAAAAATTATGGTTTTCGTCCTCTTAAGTTTTGAATTTTTGTTTTCGTCCTTTAACTTACAAAAAAATTTGGTTTTCGTCCTCCAACCACCTATAACCAGTCACACAACCGATAATACACACGTATATCAATTTTTTCTATTTTTTCTAAGTGAAATACTGATGTGAGGGTATTTAAGAAAATTAAGTCTTGATGGATAAAATACAAGATTAATCGTAAATTCTCTCCCAAATCAAAACTCTTTGTCGATCAAATCTAGGGATGGGGGCTTGAGAGAATTAGGGAAAAAAGGAACAAAGATCCCCAATCAAAACATCCAAAAGCCTAAATTCTTTTGAGTACATATTCACTGTACAGAAAGGAAGAGGGATGTCTTCAAGAAATTCGTATGAATCAACGAGTTTCGAGCGCAATATTAAGTGTCATTGTGGTTTCGTTGCACGATTTGTACATCATATTCAAAAATGAATCCGGGTAGAAGATTCTATGAATGTAAGTATTTGACGGTATTTGAGAGGAAATTTACGGTTAAAAGTGTATTTTGTCAAGACCTAATTCCCTCCAAATACCCCCACGTTAGTATTTTGTTTAAAAAAAGAAAGAAAAAATGGATCCACATATGTATTACCGGTTGTATGACTGGTTATAAGCGGTTGGAGGACGAAAACCATAATTTTTGGTAAGTTAAAGGATGAAAATAAAAATTCAAAACTTAAGAGGACGAAAACCATAATTTTTGGTAATTTAAAGGATGAAAACAAAAATTCAAAACTTAAGAGGATGAAAACCAAAGTCAACGAAACTGATAGGACAAAAATGTATATTTTCCCTAAAAATAAATGAATATATATATAAAGAACAGCATTTCTTAAGATTGTAACACATATTTGCTCTAATAGTAACATATATTTGCTCCCCCAATTTGTTTTACAATATGGGCAAATACGTGTTATGTACTATAAGAGAAAATGTACTTTTATAAGAATAAGTATATGTTTTTAAATTTAATCATCATTCTTTTAAATTTAGGTTTATTGATCCATATATTAATATATTTTTCTACTATTTTATATGTGTTATTATATAAAAAATAATTATTTCTATACCAATAAATAAATATTTATGAAAAACCAATATGTTTTCTTATAGTAACACACATGATTTTTCTCTTATATTATGTTAAAAACTATTTATTCTATAAAAACAAATGAATATATGCAAAATAACAACTTTTTATAAGATTGTAACACACATTTGTTCTAATAGTAACATATATTTGCTCCCCCAATTTGTGTTACAATATAGGCAAATATGTGTTACAATATGGGCAAATACGTGTTACTGTAAGAGAAAATATACTTTTATAAGAATAAGTATGTTTTTTTTTTATTTAATCGCCATTCTTTTAGATTTAGGTATATTGATTCATATATTAATACATTTTTTTACTATTTTATATGTGTTATTATATAAAAATAATTATTTTTATACAAATAAATAAATATTTATGAAAATTCAATATGTTTTCTTATAGTAACACACATGATTTTTCTCTTATATTATGTTAAAAACTATTTATTTTATAAAAACAAATGAATATATGCAAAATAACAATATTTTATAAGATTGTATCACACATTTGCTCAAATAGTAACATATATTTGCTCTCCAATTTGTGTTACTATATGAATAAACATGTGTTGATATATGATAAAATGTATTTTTTATTTAAAATTAATTTCTTATTTATTTATTTTTACTATTTATAATATATGTTCTAATTAAATAACAATAAAAAAATTATGCATGAAGATAAATTTTCCAGGCAAATTATTTTTTTACAATTGTGACCATTTTGAGTGAGCTGTGTGCGGTTGTTTACAGTTTTGGGTTTTAAGCAATTTTAGTTAATGAGTTTCATCATATTAAACAATATGGTATGGAGATACGCGAATGATGAGATACGCGAATGATGAGTTGGAGATGCGAATGGGTATGGGTATTGACCCATTTAATAATATGATATCATTTCACACCGTGAAATATTTCATATAAATTTTTGTCTATAATAATTACTATGTGTATATTTCATTCCTATCACCATTAAATTCTTTTTTTACCAAGCACCCCTTGCATACACCAAACAAAATAATCACATGCCCACGAACTTGTATACACCACTTGTATAATATCAACATATAAGTTATTTTAATTAATTATTAATATTAATTTAATTATTGCTATCATATTAGTAGTATACATATAAATTTATATTTATCGGTAGAAATATGATCATTTTTGTTGTCTGCAATATTTAATATTGTATGTTCATAGTCCATGTGTGTTGTTCATTAATATTTTGCATTTATCGAACATATAAAATAATGTAAGGCAAGTATACGGTATCTATCTTGATAAGTACAAGTCATTCTCACGAGAAAAAACTAATGTAAAAGTGATATATGTTGACATGCATGATTCTATTTAAAACAATAAACATTGAAGCAGATTTTAAAAAACATAGAAGCATATTTTAAAAACTAAGACTAATTCTTAATGCTACATAAAAAGCAAATATAAGTTAGTTCGAACAAACAAATCAACTGCAAATTCCAGAAATGAAAATTAGTCAAAGAAAAACGGGTTGTTCTGAGAAATTGATGCGAATCACAAGTAGATGAAGAATTTTTCGATAAAATTTCTAACAAGGGTTACAACCATATAAATAAGTCCCAAGAATTCAATCTAGAATCAAATTCTAATCTTAACCATCTCTTAAGATGAAGCAAACTCACTAAATAATCTCAACACCAAATAATATGTAGCAATCTGAAAAAGGTCAATGATAACAAATCCCCCGTGGACAAATCTTTATTTCTCGTCACATATGAATTCATCAGCTTCAATATATATACCAACAAAAATAAAAAAAATATCAATATGCAAATTCTGGCATTTAATGATTAGATAGATTTGGAACAATTAAACATCAAACATTTGTAGGAACAAACTTAAACCATTGTACTTGTGGATTGTCATCACAAGTAGGAAGATCAGCAAGATCATCTCCAACACATAGACATTTTTTGGTCATAAGTTTTGAGTCAGAAGCATTCTTCTCCAAGCACAGGTACTCCCCCTTTCCATCTTGTGTAGCTACATGAAGGCCGGAGCTCGATACCGTCTTCCACTTACTCGAACAATCCTTCGAAGCACGGGTGGCGACACCATCTCCGGCCACTCCTAGGCACTGTTGACTCTCCGCCAGCTTGATGGGGTTACCGTCTTGGTATTGGTCCCAACGGCTCGCAGTTTTGCAGTTGGCCAGAACGGCGTCGTCTTTTGTAACTTGCACACATCGCCCGCTTTGAGGATGGAATAATAGGTAATACGTTGGCTTGGGAGATTTTAAATCTGCTCAATGGTAATACCAAAATTAAAACATGTAAGCTTTCTCCTCCCATACAAATTAATATTAATAATACAACCAAATTATTTTTAGCTACCCTTCCATTCCACAGGAATGTGCACACTTTTTTCCAAACGTTTCACATAAATTTACACACCACTATAAAATGAAAACATCGATTTGCATGCACACTCATATAAATATAAATATATTTATATATGTCATTATTTTATTTAACAATATATATATTTTTTAAGGCGTAAAATTTGAGGAGTGCAGCAAATTCCCTAAAACCCAATTGGATCATAGTTAATTTCAGTAATTGATATTATCACAAAAATATGGAAGTGATTTAATTTAACGAATTATGAGAAAATTATCTTTAATTTATGGTAAATATTTGTTAGATTTATACGCATTACACTAAAAAAAATTAGGGTAGATCATCACACGTTGTTATAGTATAAAATTGATATTATCACATGTATTGATTGATACTAGCTATAACATTAATTTTACACTAAATTATTATTGTACCAGCCAGTACATATAATTGTATCAACAAATACATATTATGATATCATATACCATAAAACTAGCTAGTTCACCCAATATTTTACAAAAAAATTTAATATCACATCAAAATATGATTCAAAATTAAATATTGTATTCATAATTAGTTTATCATATTCACCGTGTAATGCAGACGACCGTAACTATCCACTAAAAACAAATTGACACTGTTAATTAAAAATGCATATATATATAATTAAAAGTTAAGGAGTAGTACGTACGTACCTTGGTTGATCTGTCTAATAATGTGCAGTCTCTGAAGAAAAGCCGGATTCCTAAGACGTGACCAGTCGACATCAACAACTCCGTACACTTCATCAAGATTAACCGTCCCCTGTCTAAGCATGTAACTCCCCTGCAAAGTCCACAATGCCCAATCCAAATCCACCTCCGCCGCTGCCGCCAATAAACACGTTATGTACCTGTTATCTGCCTCATTAGTTCCTTTATTATTGATCCCAAATTCACTCAGAAACACAGGGAACGAGCCGTTCCCTCCGCTCGTCAAGAAGAGGTAATTGTCGCGGGCTCGTTTCGTAACGAGCCCGCATAACTGGTTCGACTTCGCGGCCCATTCGGTTGCGGGGGTCCCGAAGGCGTACCAGTGTGCTTCGTAGACCAGTTTGTTGTCGAAATTTGAAGGGAGGGGCTTTGATTTGAGGAATCCCAGGTTTGTGTCGTAGGATAGGCCAGAGATGATGATTAGGAAATGTGGATTTGCGTTGTGGATGGTGTTGGCGCCTTGTTGCATGTATTTGTACCAATCGGCCTTGTTTTGTCCCTTTCCTCGTAGCTCGTTTCTCATGCTCATACCTACAACCTAGAAATCGAATGCATGCATGTTAATATTATGACGTAGATCAACAATAAGGTGTGAATTCGTATATATTAACTTCTAAATTTAATTAAATAGGAACCCAATTTAATTATATTTAAATATATTAAATAATCCATCCCTTCACTTTGAAAATATAATTGCGTGCATGCTTTTATCTTTACAAATATAAGTATTAATTAATTTCTAGAAAATGAATTGTCGAGTTTTTGTGAAATTTTGGTGGATCTTAATATATCAACCCTCCGATCTTTTTTAACTATCATACTTTGAATGTCACATGTTTTAATAAAATTTATTTGATTTACTTTTTAAATCAATGAATAAAGAATATTTTGAGATAAAATATTTAAAATTATTTTTGTTTTGAAATGTTAAACTTAAAATATCGCGAAAAGAAAAAAGTGTAAAAGTTAAAATAAGGGAGTATTAATTACATACTGCAGCATTAATGGTAATAAAGGAATATGAGAAAATATAAACTTAACACAGAAAGTGTGTTGGAAGATGTAAAAGAAAAATGGTTCTTTATTTAAAAAAATCTCTTTATAACTAATTAATTTCCTATATATCATGATTTAATTAGAACAATAATTAATCACAACTATATTCCTTTTATTCCAACAGGTAAAAAAAATGTTACATAGGTTACATTATATAATAATATACAATATTATTATTATTTATATTATTTTTTTATCCGTAAATATGTATTATTATTTATATTATTATTTTGTATTTCAATTGGTGTTAATCATATTTTATTTCTAATTTTTTCGCACTGTATTAATATTATTTTAAAATACTCTTCACTTATCGATTTACCATTAAGCTATAAATATACTCGATTTGCAGCCTTATTATATTTACTCTTGTAAACTATCTCTTTGTCCCTTTTCCTCATTATATATACTTAATCATATAGACCAATATATATATATATATATATATATATATATATATATAAAAGATTATTTTGGATCACATTACCACGTTTAAACAGGCATTTCTAGATTAAACTTATTACGTAACCTAATTTCCTAAAAAACAAACTTATACACTCTTACCGCCTTGCTCAAAATCAAATTGGCAGAAGTCATACGCAACGTCCATTCTCCTAATTAAGTCCATAATTAATTCACTCTTATATATATATATATATCCATATATACATATATACCTACCACTCAATTAATTAGTGACAGAGCATCGTAGCTGTCTTCCCCTAAATCTTATAAAATCTAAAACTGAAAAGAATAACCATAAGGTAACCACAATAACTATTATCTGAAAAAAGACACTATACAATTAATTAGGATCATACATGCACATAGACACACTCACCGCCGGAAAACCCTTATACGTGGTCGCCACCGCAGCCAGCCCCCTCAACCACTCCGCCTCCTCGAAATCAGCGTCCCCAAAAAACCCGTTCCCGTCATCGCAGCTGCAACACCACCCCGGCAGGCTGACGTGGTTGTCCAACACCACCATGATATTATTCTTTCCGAGCTTCTCCACCACCGCCTTGTGAAGGTCCACCACCGTCATGTCTAGAACCCTAGGGTTATTTTTTATAATTCCAGCCTTTGCGGCGGAGAGGCTGAATTTATCCAGGGATTGGGATACTGTAATGTTGCCGTATTCGGGCCTCGTGAACATGTAAGTGGGCCACGTGAATCGCACGCAGTTGAAACCCATTGAAACGATCTGTTTGGCTATGTTACCCAAGGGCTGCTTTTCCAGGCCCTCTGCGATCATGGGCTGTAGGTGCGAGACCCAATTGACGCAGATGAGTTTGACTCGTTCTCCGGTCGAGTAGTTAATGATCCATCGGGAACTCGTGGAGAGAGGGACTGAGTTGCAAAATGTCGCGAGTTGGAGAGAGAGAAAGAGAGAGAGAAGCAGGGAAATATTGTTGGGTTTGTAATTCCTTCGGCTTCGTGCCATCTTTTTAAAGAGTGCTCGACTATGCACGTATTTTCCAATATATATATGGGAGTGTCTGCTTGAGTTCATGGGCTAGTGAAAATTAAAATTAAAATTGAATCTAAATTCATCAGTGTATTTAGGGCTCATTTGGTTCGTAAGATAAAATTATCTATCCGTCGAAAATATGCATGTTTTCGACGGATATATAATTTTATCTTACGAACCAAATGAGCCCTTATATGATCGATTTCACACTTTCAATAATAATTTCATACTCTCTCCGTTCCAATTCTTTTTTCCATATTTTTTTATTTTGGAATGTCTCAACTCTTTTTTTACACCTTAAAAAGGAAATAATTTACACTCACAAAAATTAATAAAATACACTTTTTATATTTTATTATTTAACTTCACTCACATATATACTCCATATCTTTCTTATTTTGTGTGCCCAGATATTTTGGAAAAAAGACCAGAAACGGGAGGTAGTATTTTACAATTATATTTTACTTATTACTTTTTTTTTTCATTGTATTTTATTACATAAATAACTTATTTTTTCTCACATTATTTTATATTACAATTTAATCGTGTTATGTAAAGTTTATGGAGGGAGTACATTTGTGTGATCGCCTAGGATGAGTTTAGAAATTTATTATATATCATTATTATATACTCCCTCCGTCCCATAATTGTTTTCACACTTTTCTTTTCCGTTCGTCCCACAATTGTTTTCACACGCTATAAATGGAAACTATTACTTTAACTTTATCCTCAAAATCCAATTAATCTCATTATTTTAATAATGTAACTTTACACAACACACTACTTTTCTGAAAAATTTTGACATCCCAAAGGTGAAAACACCTCTGGGACGGAGGGAGTATTATCTATGCCAAATTCTTTTGATGAGGTTCATTAAATGTAAAGCACGTAGGTACACAAATTTTATAGGGAGATATTAAATGCAATTTTCCATCTTAATCACTACAAAAAAATGATGAATTAACGAGGGCACTTAGCGAGGGGGCTGGGATCCCTCTTTAATTTTATTAATTAAAGAGGGCTTTAACGAGGGGGAAAATTTTATTAATTTACCGAGGGCAAAATGAATTAACGAGCAAAAAACCCTCGCAAAAGTCGCGAGGGTTCGATCCCTCGCTAAGTAGCGAGCGCAAACCGTCGCTAAATGCTGAACTGGACCGAAACGAGGGCATTACCCTCGCCGGTTTGCGAGCGCTCCTCCCCTCGCCGGTTTACGAGCGCAAAACCGTCGCTATCATTAAAACGGACCGAGCCGAGGGTTTAACCCTCGCCGGTTTACGAGCATGTGGGCCCTCGCCGTTTAACGAGGGTTCACCCTCGCTAAATTTTAATATATATAAGGCATCAGATTTTTTCACAGCAGTCGACCCTTCCCCCTTTTCACCCCCAAACCCTACGCCGCCGCGCCGTCTGCCGCCGCCGCCGCCTGGTGCCGGAAAACCCACTTCCACCGGTCGGGCTTTGTTCCCTACGAAGTTAATTACATTTCTACGGTAATTTTTTTCATTTTAATTGGTACATTTTACAAATTTCTTTCAATATATATATATATATTATTTGTATGTATATGTGTATGTTATATGTATATGTATATATATGTGTATATATAATTTATTAGGTTGCTAATGTTAATTATTTGTCTAATTATTATTAATTAGTAATTAGTTAAAGTTTAATTAGTTAATTTGTTAATTAATTATTTAATTAGTAGTTAATTAAAATGCTAATTATATGTTGAAATATTAATAGTACTTATTTTATTATTGGTTTTTTACTTATATAATTGCTTGCTTAATTAATAAGTTAATTATTTAATTAGTTGTTTAAGTATTTAATTAGTGTTTGTTAATATAATTTCTATGATATTAATTTATTAATTATAATTTATATTGTGTTTAATTAATAATGTATTATGTATATATGATTATATGAACAAAATGTATGATTCTATTACATATATATATATATATATATTAATGTGTAGTACTATTTATTTTTTATTTATATTTTAATTAATTCTTTAATTGTAGACACTATATCGGCGGTCGAGAAATTAAAGGCTATAAAACTAAGTTGGAGGGATTATCTTACAACCAATGTATGTATGCTTTTTTAATTTATATATCTTTAATTATATACATGCTCGATATTTATAAATATACATGTTAGATGATCGATGTTCGATCTAGGAATAATGTTAAGTTCGA
>JAPKLY010000155.1:613561-668424 GCA_026898435.1 Prunella vulgaris | reverse complement strand
GGAATAATGTTAAGTTCGATTATGCATATCACATGTTAGATGATCGACGTTCGATCTAGGAATATTTTATTTCATGCCCGTCTATTGAATATTAAAACTGAAAATAGACTATCTGAAAGGGGTTACAATCAAATTGTTGACTTGATTCGTGAGATCTGTCCTCCGGATAATATGGTTCCTAGAAAATTTTCTGATAGTAAACAACTGATGGGTGGGATGGGTCTTCCCATGGAGAGAATTGATTGTTGTTCTCAGAACTGTATGATATATTGAGGTGTTGATAGTGAACGTGATTGTTGTAAGGTTTGTGGTCTACCACGATATAAATCTAACAGACTTGGTGTGGATGGTCGTTTGAAAAAGAAAGAGAACTCCTTTCAAAGAGATGTTCTACTTTCCCATTATTCCTCGACTGCAAAGATTGTATCAGTCCAAGGCCACTGCTAAGGATATGTCATGGCATGCAAGTTGCTCCGACGATGAATCTGGTGTTATGCGTCATCCTGCAGACTCGATGGCTTGGAAACACCTAGATCGTTCCTATCCTGACTTTGCTTCAGAGATACGGAACGTAAGGTTAGGCTTGAGCACTGATGGTTTTCAAGTGTTTGGACAATCAGGGAAACAATACTCATCGTGGCCAGTGATATTGACACCTTACAATCTTCCCCCATGGTTGTGCATGAAAGAACAATTCATGTTTCTCACAGTTCTAGTTCCTGGTCCAAAAAATCCAAAGGATAAATTGGATATCTTTTTACAGCCATTGATTCATGATTTGTTATATTTGTGGGAAAATGGTGTGGAAACGTATGATGCTGTTAAGAAGCAGAATTTTATGATGCGAGCTGTTCTTCTTTGGACAATTAGTGATTTCCCTGCATACGCAATGTTGTCTGGATGGAGCACAGCTGGAAGGATTGCTTGTCCTTATTGTGGTGAATATACTGATGCTTTCACACTTAGCCACAGTAAAAAACAGTCTTGGTTAATCACCGCAAGTTTTTACCTAGACATCATTCATACAGAAAGAATAAGAATGCATTCTTGAAGGGAAGAGTAGTCACAGATGACCAAAAAGCCATCGTGGGATTCTGCCATTTGGAAGGCACTGGTCGCGTATTGGGAGAGGGAGGATGTGAAGGCAAGGTCTGAACAATGTCGAAAGAATCGTCTGTCGGAGCCGGGAGGCCCAGGTACTGGCATCTCTCGCCATAAGGGTGGTTCCCGTGGAGCAGCCCAGGTTGCTTTGGAAATTGTAAGTAATTTTTTTAATTATAATTTTTAATTATGATCATACCATGTTTTAGTTAATTATAATCTTTAAAAAAATACATAGGAGAATAAAATGGGACGGCCAGCTACTGAGTGGGAAATAGTGGAGCACTTCCACTATTATGGGCCAGATGGTTATACTTATGGCCACATATCTCAGACTTTGGTAAGATTTTTCATTATACATTACATTATTTTATTTTATATAAATCTTGTACATTATAATACATTACATAAAAAAATCTTGTGCAGCAAGAAGTACAGAATGAAGCACAGGAAATGACCACCCAGAATGAAGAGGCCGGAGAAGATCAATTGGAGCCTCCAGACTTGTCTCAGCTATACGTGAAGAAAGTTGGAAAAAAGCACGGTCGCATACGTGGATTGGGACAGCTAGGCAAGTCGAGGCACATTATTTCTGGGCCCGGTTGGACATCAGCTGGTACGCACATCGGAGCTTATAGTGATGTTGATATGGAGCACTTCAATAGAACTGTGGATGAGAGAGTAGCTACAAAAGTAGCTGAGATGAGGGCACAGGAGTTGGCGGAGCGTCAGGAGTGGCAGAGACAAGTGCAAGCACAACTGCAGGAACAATTAATGAAATATATGCAGGATCAGCAGCGTCCCACCGACAATCAACCCGATGATGCTCACTCACCGCATGATTCTCACTCACCACAGGACTCTCAAGGTAGACGTAGACGTGATTCTAATTTACAACATGACTCTCAAGGACACCGTAGACATGAGAAGGGACCTAAATGTTGATTCGTATTTGATGTGTATGCTTTGAATTATATATTTTGAATTTTGACTATTTTGAATTATTTGACTTTGTGGACGTATGTTGGTGGATGATTAGGTACTAATATTTGTTAATGATAATGGATGATTAGACACTAATATTTTTTTTCATGATTTCTATTTTAATTAGATTCAAGACCAAAATCATGAATTTCATAATTGAAATGAAGTTTTGATTAAATTAAGACAAATTTAGATAGAGATCAATTTTGTGTGTAATAGTTTCATAAGTGAAATGACGTGGAAGATTAGGCACTAATATTTGTTAATGATGGTGGATGATTAGGCTATATTTGTTAAAATTTAAAAGTAGGGGTAGAATGAATATTTATCATATGAATAGAATTATTTTACATTAATGTTTATAATGATTTGAATTAATTAATATTTACAAATATATAATTTTATATATATGTTAATTTTATTATAACTAAATATAAGTATTACATAATTAAAATATATAATTTTAGATTAGTATAATTACATAATATAATAATAATAAAGTAAATATATAACAATTAGTTAAAATAAAAAAAATATATTGTATATATATATATATTTTAAATTAATTATGGAACAATAAATACTACTTGCCCAAATGGCAAGACACTCAACATTCATAAAGGAGGTCACAGGTTCGAAACCCCCCTCTCACGCGAAAATGATACAGGTCTCGAGGGTCGCCCGCGGGTCAGACTCGGGTAGGGTCCGTCCGCGGGTCAGATCCTCGAAAATAATATTTTTTTCAATATTTGAAATTCGCGAGGGGGAACCCTCGCCAAATTTGCGACGGCGTAGGCGCTCGCCATTTTGCGACGGCTTATCCCTCGCCAAATTCCACGACGGCTTCTCCCTCGCTAAGGTCTGCGAGGGTTCGATCCCTCGCTAATTCACGAGCACCAGCCCTCGCCAAAACACCGAGCAAAAATCCCTCGCCAAATAGCGAGCACCAAACCCTGGCCATTTTACGACGGTTTAAAACCCTCGCCAATTAACGAGGGGCGAGGCGAGGGTTCCCTTGGCGAGCAGTGAACTGGAGAGGGCCACATCCCCTCTTTAAATCCCTCTTTATACCCTAAACCCTCTTTAAATCCCTCTTTAAATTTGCCATTTTTTGTAGTGAATTAAATGACAAAAGATAATCAAGCGAGACATAATAGGAGATTAAAACTAGTGGTATTTAATTTATTTTATAAACTCTTAAAAATAATTTTTAAATTGTTTTAAATTTCATAAGCTCCCTTAAAGTATTTTGTAAAATAAAATGTTTGAAAACTTATAAGATCTTAAGATAAGATCCTTACAGTTTATAAGCTGCAAAATATGAACAAGAACTTTTTCACTTATTTTTTTCACCGCCTCCACCCCCGCCGCCCCACTGTTGACAGACGAACAAGAATGTAAATTAGGCGACCAAGATTGTAATTATATGCGAGCATATTCAGGGTATACTTTGAATATAATTGTGAAGCAAGTACAAGTTGCTGGGCAAGATAAGGTAGGGAACGAACAGCTCAAGCATAATAACACCAAAAGTTGCTCGCCTCCCCAATAAGTGAGCTGGAAACCACTCTAAGTTGGTCGCCATCCTCATGTATGCCCAATCATGCTCAGTGGATTCCAAGGCCAAGTTGATCGTTAGTCACATATATAAGAAGTCCAAAGGAGCGACCAACTTATAGTATAAGGCTAAATTAATATAAAGAGTATGTTTCTTGTGAACTCGAGTTCACATGAACTGGTATCACTGTTATGCTTAATTACTATCACTATTATTCATATATACTATCACTATTATAAAAATATAAATTAACTTTTTAACAGTGATAGTTCATATTCATAACAATGATAGTAAATATACATAACAATGATAGTTGACAAAAAAAATTCACCATGAACTCGAGTTCATATAATTTTTTGTCTAATATAAAACAGCTTGTAATAATTGTATTATTAGTGGAATGATAAGTGAAATGGCACTTGACACTTGATTAGACTTAGTAAGTGAATATCTTGCCACATAACCTCAAATTAAAACTATAAATATCACTCACACAACCACATAACCTCAATATGAAATTGGTACTGCCCCATTTTTCTATCTTGGTCTTAATGTGGGCATTAATCACAGAAAATCGTCCTCTTGGCTGAAGCTAGTTGAAAAAATTCGGAATAGGTTAGCGAAGTGGAGCGGTAAACACATTCCATTTGGTGGCCGAATAACCTTGATCCAAGCAGTTCTTTCTGCAATTCCGATCTATTGTCTTTCCTTCTTTCGTCTTCCGAAAAAAATTATTAGAGTCATTACACAGATTCAGAGAGATTTTCTTTGGGGTGAGAGTGAGCAACATAGCAAAATTCCTTGGGTTGGGTGGGGAATAGTTTGCAAAAATAAAGAGGAATGTGGTTTAGGAATTAGAGATGTGGGATGCTTCAACTTAGCTTTAATTAAAAAATGGATTTGGAGATATTTTCTGAACCAAATAGGTTATGGGTGAAAGTTGTGAAGTCTAAGTATGGGGGGTTAGGATCATGTATTTTGAGGGAGGGTGGTTTGAATAGAGGTGTGGAGTGTAGAGGCAGAGGGGCAGTTTCGGGATGGTGATGAAATTTATATAATATTTACGAAGATGAGGAGGGGGAGGGGATGAGATCAAAGCTGAGTATGATAGTTGGAAAATGAGATAAAACTTTATTTTGGCATGATGTGTGGTTGGAAGATCAAAATCTTTGTTCTAGATTTAATAGATTATTTAGAATAAGTAGTCTTCAGAGAGGGTATGTTAGTGATATGGGGTATTGGAGTAACGAGGGTTTGGGTGTGGGATATGAAGTGGAGGCATGAATTGAGAACTAGAGAGGTTAATCTGCTTAACGATTTATTGCATTGTCTTAACAGGAGTATAATTGAGCACGATAAGGTGGATTGTGGAGCTAAAACGTGTCGAGTAATGGATTCTTTAACACTAAGTTGGCATACAATAAAATTATTAAGAGCAAGTGAAGAGCAAGGCGTTTAAATGTCTTTGGAGAAGTCTTGCACCGAGAAGATATCAAGCGATCGTGTGGAAAGTTTTAAAGAAAAGAATGCCTACAAAAGTTGACTTGAAAAGAAGAGGAATTTTACAAACGAAGACACCAAATGTTCGTTATGTGGGGAAGAGGATGAAGATGTTTATCATTTGTTTTTTGGATGTAAGTTTGCTTCTACCATTTTGCATTATATTTATTGTTGGGTGTATACATGGTTCCTCATCAAGATCCTTGTATACATTTTCTTCAACATGAAGACTTGCTTGGTGAAAAGTCAGATTTTTTTTTTTTCAACCCTTTGGATTGGAATTATTTGGTGCATATGGAAATGTAGGAATGACTTTATTTTTAATGGTGTTGCTCCGAATTCTTTAAAGCTAACGGAGGAAATAAAGACTAGAACATGGTCTTGGATTGTGGTGAAGAGTGTAATGCAGTAAGAGATATTTCTTATTCGACTTGGAGACTTAATCCTAAAATAGTTGTTGGTTAGATACTTAGAAGTGTTTTTGAGGATCTTATTCTTTTTGTATTCTCTAATTTTGTTATGTTGGTCTAATTGATACTTTTATATTGTACGGGTAAGAGTACCCCTTGTACTCCAATTTTTTCTTAATGAGATTTTTTTATTGATAAAAAAATAAAAAAATAAAGGAATTCCATCCTTGAGAGTTATACGTACTTTTTACATACAATTCACTCTTTTTTCTTGATAATTCGACCTCAAATTAATACTCCATCTTATAGTTTTGTTTGATGATTTAGTTAGTGAATAGCCGCATTATAGCAAAAGCAATGCCAATATAAATATGTTAATTGAAATAATTGAAAATAGTCACATGCCTACCCTGGGCACAATTAAATTTATATGTCCACCGTGAATGTGATAATGATAAATAAATAAAGGCTTCAATATTATTATAATGATAAATAAATAAAGGGTTCAATATTATTTTAATTTACTGTTTAAATTTGTTTATATGTTATTATCACATTCGCAATACATGAATATATATTAAATAATATTTTTTTTTTTATTGGTAAATGTTAGTTGTTAGGTCCCCCGAACACTCCAAGAATAAACCCCTAGTCAACCTTATATCTCCCATCTCCCAATTCGTTCTCAGAGGAAATCGAACCCGGGTCACTCACTCAAGTGAGAAATCCGGTGGCCAGGTGAGTTAATCCAAATAATATACTCCCTCCGTCCATGAAAATTGGACCATTTTTGTTGTGCACGGTTATTAAGAAAAAAGTAGATGTGATGTGTAAAAGTGAGAGTATTAGTATTAAAAAATATTTGTTTATTGAAAAAGTATTTGATGTGATGTGTAAAAGTGAGTGTATATGTATTTAAAATGAAAATAATGATTGTAATATTTCTATTTTAGGTAAGTGGACTATTTATTGTGGACAGCCGTTTAAGGCAACGTGGACCATTTATCGTGGACGGAGGGAGTATATTTTAACAGTTGGAATCACTTTCTTGACCCAAAATAATTTTGATTGTTACAATATATTTTCAAAAGAAGCTTTTACTATAATAATTTACTTTTTTTAATTATTAGAATATATTCAAATTGTGATAATTTACTGTGAAATATTCGAAAAATGCACGAAATGGTCCCATATATTTTTTTCTATTTTCCCATAGTAATCCCATGTACTTTAAATTGTACCGTTTCATTCTCATATCGTCGGAAAATTGATGATCATACACTTGATTGACACATGATTAAAACAATGTCGCTTCGTAATGTGTTTTCTGATGATTGGTACTGAACTAATAAATGTGGGCTAAATAAAAAAAAAGTGAAAATATACCAGGATAATTAAATTGGTTTCAACCCCTAAAATGGCTAAATGAAAATTTTATTATTAATTTGATTTAATTTAATATATATATAACAATAATGTAATTATAGCTTGCCAATGTGCGTACGTAACTAATTTTGTATTACGATTTATAACAACACTAATTTGGTAGATTTAGGAATTAAATTTGCGTCTATCATCATCTTACTCTTGATGCTGACATTTATTCATTTTATAAAATTTTCCTTTAATTAGCAGGTTTTAATTGCAACCATAATATTTTTGTAGTACTTCACCACCTCTGAAATATTCTATATAATTTCTATAGTGTTATTTTTTTCTTTTTTGGTAAGGATCGAATATGACTCAAAATTATAATTTTAGGATATAAGTAGTTATATTCTAACCACTGCTAAAATTATAACTTTAATATAATTAAGTTAATATAACGTTAATAGATTAAGTTAGAGTTTGATTAAAAATTGTTCCATGACTTTTGACAAAATAAATTTAGTCTCAAAATTAAATTTTTATTAGATTTAGTTCTATATTTTCTAGACATTGTTCAGTTTTGATCTTAAATCAACTATAAAAGTAATATGATATTATTTTGAAATCCAAAATTGGTGATTTTCAGGGGTAGTGATGTGGAATCCATGCATGTTAATTATATATATATTTAAAAAAATTAGTTTTATATTTTTACTACACAATATATATATTTAAAATTTTCAAATTAAAAAAAAACAATATAATTAGCACTCATGAAACCCACATTAACACATTTGGTGGAAATCACCAATTCAAAACAATATTATTTTACTTTTTATCGTTGATTTGTTCAAAATTAGATCTTAATTATCAGAAAAATTGAGATTAAATTTGATAAAATATTAATTTTGAAACAAATCTATTTTGACAAATTATGCGATTAAAATTCAATTAAGTTAGGTACGTTGATCATGTGAATCATTAAACTAAATTAATTATTCCAGCCTATGTGTATATAGGAGGGTTCTAATCAAATTCGTAATCAAAATTTAAGCGGTGAGTGTAAATATAATAAGAGCAAATACATATATATAGAGTAAAGGGTTCATTGTAAATATCATCAAATATATCGACATTCATATGTAGTGAACGGCTTGAAAATTGAAATATTTCCAGGGATAATTTTATCCACATTAGTAGAAAGATACAACTCATTAATTAATTAATATATTGTACAACATATTTTGACATTATTAATGTTGGAAACAGCAAATGCATAATACAATCGTTATGACAATTTAGTTTTTAGACTTAAATACATCGATCTGGATGAAAAAAATAATTTATTATGTAAAAATAAATTATTTATTGGTGATTTTTGTTAAAAAAAATAATTGCCGAGAGAAAGCTGATATATAGTACATTAAATTGATGGAGCGTCATACATGGTCTCTAACTAATAATCAAGAATTATCTTAGGGAAATTGAATTAAATAAATTAATTCCACACTTTTCTACCCGTTCGAACTTTTAAATAGGACGAATTTTTTTATGGTATTGGATCTCCCAAAAAGAGAGAGTTGAGAATAAGCTCATGAGTGAGGGGGAATTTCACATTCAAATTAATTATATATGCTAGTTTGATGATATTAGTTATTTATTGTATTATAAGGTAATAATTATGAACTAAACACTATAAATTATTTTCTCCCACCACGGTATGCATATCTATGTATCTCGTAAAATATAATTTATTTTTGAAATTAATTTTAGAGGTGCTGTTTTTAGGAAGCCTGAATAATCTAATCCTAAAATTATTATATATTAGAAGTTTGATAGATTTGTCCTTCCTCCATATGTATTTATACCACCCTTTCTCGTTTTAGAGTGGGCCACGAAGCTCGTTCGTAGCTTCATACCTACAATCTGTTATTAATTGTTATATATATAACAATTAATTTATTTATTTAGTTAATTTCATAATTTAATTTCATATGTAACTTCATTATTCTGTATTAATGTTACTTATTTTATTTTATTTTACCAAGATATTTTGTAATAGGTAAATTTATTACTATAACAACTGACGCGGTACAAAAGTCGAATGCACAAGAACATGAGGTTTAAATTATAGAATTATGACATCAGATTTAATTTTCAAAATCCATGTAATTCTACTTTTGGGTTTTTGATATCTAATATATTAGACTTCTTTTTACGAACCATTTGACATGAAATTAACATTTTTCTATATCATCGACTTTTTGTAATTTTTTTATTTGAGATTAATTTTATACCAAAAATATTCCCTCAATCATTTATAATGATGTTTTATAAAATACAACGTCACATATTTTTACACATTTTTAATTAATTTTAAATCTCCTACTAAAACCCAATTTATATCTCCTCAGAAATCTTTAAACAAAAAATTTGGGCTTTATCCCTACAAATTCTTCTTTACTGCCATACTTTCCATTAGCACAACGTAACTAACCTTTTGTACTTATTATTTTATTTAACATTGCATTTTAATCATTCAATCATTATAATTCAATAATACCCGACAACTAACCCTTTGTACATATTTTACTTTATACCAAAATGTATTTAAATCATTTAATTATCATTATATATAATTTTAATAACCCGACACTAATATTATATATCATAGGACACCACAAAATATTACTCATTTTGATTTGAAATATAAATTTAAATCTTAAACCAAAACACAAAGTGTCACAACCAATAATAAATTTTTTATTCCCTAAATTTTTAAATCAAATTTAAAATGTTCACAATTAATTCCAAAGGTTAAACGAAAATTCTTGACCCTATTTTCACCCATAAGTTTTTCAACCTCCTGCCTCGGAAACAATTAAAATATGATTGAAACATGACATAATATAGAGCATCAAATTAATCATCTAACAAAATTAAATACAATTCTTAATAAAATTAAAAAAACAACATACCTTAGGTGTATATTTATAACGCGTAGCTGCAGCATGCAAACCACGTAGCCACTCCTCGGGATCAAAATGCTTGTCCCCAAAAAATCCATTCCCATCGTTAGCACCACAACACCACATCGGCTTGCTAACATGGTTATCAAGTACCACCATCACTCCCTTGCGTACAAGCGCCTCAACCACGGCCCGCTGGGCCTCAACAACGCTAAGGCCAAGGAAGCCCGGGTTGTTTCGGGCTATCCCGTCCAAGGCATCCTGAAGCCCGAGATCATGCAACGATTGCGTCACCCCGACGTGTGCGTACCGGGTGTACATGTAGGTCGCGTAGGTGAGCCGCACACAATTGAAACCCATGAACTTTATGTGGTTGACAATGTGGGCCACGGGCTGTTTCTCGAGCCCTTCGGGTAACATGGGCTCGAGGTGGCCCGCCCAGTTGACACAGGCGAGCTTCACTCGGGCCCCAGTGGACTCGTCGAGGATCCATCTGGAACTCGACGAGAGAGGGAATGATTGGCAGAGAGCGATTGATAGAGAGAGAATTCGCAACAATTGTATGAAAATGCTGTCCATGATTTTTGTTTCATCAAAGTTTTTGCCTGAAATGGGCTTCAAATTATAAGTGCAGCGTATATAGGCGGAGACGCGGAGTTTTTGCAACAACATTTGACTGAAAGTGTATCTAACTAAATTGATTAATTCAATTTAATCAAAATCATGTTTTATAAGTTTATAATAATTTTTTATTAGGATGTGTGTTTGCTTAGAAAACACTTTATAACAACACTAACTTGGTAGATTTAGAAATTAAATAAATTATATAATTTGCGTCTACCATCATCTTACTCTTGATACTGACATTTCATTTTATAATATTTTTTCCTTTAATTAGCAGGATTTAATTGCAACATTAATATTTTTGTAGTACTTCAACACCCCTGAAATATTCTAGAGTTATTTTTTTTTCTTTTTTTTGGTAAGGATCGAATAATGACTCAAAATTATAAGTAGTATATTCCAACCACTACTAAAATTATTACAACGTTAATATTATTAAGTTAATATAACATTAATATATTAAGTTAGAGTTTGATGATTTAGACATTATATGGAAATAGCAAATGCATAATATACAATGGTCATAACAATTCATTTTTAGACTTAAATCCATCGATCTGGATGCAAAAAATAATTTATTATGTAGAAATAAATTACTTATTGGTGATTTCTGTAAAAGAAAAAAAAAATTGGCCGAGAAGAAAGCTGATATATGGTACATATTGATTAAATTGATGGAGCGTCATATATGGTCTTTCCTAACTAATAATCAAGAATTCGAAAGTAAATTTATTACTTATATTATTATATATAGGTTAGTATAACGATTTCCATAATATATGGCTTTTTTTTTTTTATTTATAAGTATCAATAAAATTCTCGACTTAGATATTGATGGAGATAGGGGTATAGAGCACGTTTGGTCTCGTGAGAATTTATGCTCATGAATTTGGTCCTTTTTTTTAACATGAATGGTCCCAAAAGATTTTTTCATTAAAAGTAATGGATTAATGTGGGACCAAATCTATTTAATACAAATTCTCATGGGACCATATGTGCAATATTTTTTAATGAGTGAGACTAAATATGATAAAAAATGACAAAAAAAAAAAATGTGGGACCAGATCCGTTAAGTAAAAATTATCATAGGACCAAACGTGCTATTTACCAATGGAGATAGAGAATGTAGAATAGAATAGATATATTGTGAACTCGAATTCACATGAACTCGTATCATTATTATTTATAATCAGTATCACTGTTATTCATATATACTATCACTGTTATAAAAATATACTTAATTTTTTAATAGTGATAATATATATGCATAACAGTGATAGTGAATATACATAACAGTGATAGTGTATACACATGACAATGATAATTGATGGCACGGGTTCATACAAGTTTTTGTCTGTAGAATTATATATGTTATATTTTTTTATTGTTCAGATTTTTAGTATTTTTAATTGATTCGTTAGGCTTTTTAATTTCTTTATTTCAAGTATAAGTTGACGTCTAATTATCATTGTAAAAGGAGTTGAATTTGAGAATGAATAAAATTGAGTTTAATCAATTATTCATGTTTTAATTGTTCTTCTTTCAGTATTCGATGTAAATCAACGGAACTAAAACATTAATCACGTTTGCGTCTATCCGGGTATTCTAGAATCAACAGATTTACACTATTGTTTGTGGTTCCATGCATCAGTTGGTATCCAGAATCAGTAACGATTCTCGTGATGCCTCCTAGACGCAAACATCGCGATTTATCTCTTCTCCATGATAAATTACATGTAATTTCTTAAGGATTGGAGGAGTTGCAACTGCAACACGACAAGTTTTTGGATTAGGTTACTCATCGAGAAGCTATATACCAAAAGTTTCAAAATATTCGACAGGGTGCATGATCTATTAAGGCCAATTCAACATAGTTTGCTCAACTTCTTGGTCAACTTAACACAAATAAAACGCAGAAACAATTAGTGACAAAATACATACACGGCTTGCAGATTCAATTTCAAGAAAAAAAATTCGGGTGTAAAATCCCGAGTCACCTTTTGATGCGCATGAATTGAAACACCGATTCATACGTCGCCACACCACCACCCGAATACTGCCCTTCCATCCCACAACCCCGCCCTCATTTCCAGTTTCACATACACCCAACACACAAATACCACCCCTGTCCAGCCACTTCACCACAACAGGACCACCCCAACAACCAATTTCCGACCAAGATATCTCCATCCTCACTGTATTCACACCCTTAAAATCGGCATAAATTTTGCAGTCAAATCACATCCACCACACCACCACCATTTTCATCGATCGGACCATGCTCTAGTTCGTACACCCAACCGGTCATCACCCATGCCCAAAAGCAAGCCCACAATAAACAGGTTGTTGTCGAACTTCTTCACTCGCCGGCATATGCCATCTCCCCCTTCGTTGAATTACAGTCGGCCGCAACCATATACTGTCCAAGGAATCCTGCACTGGCTGCCATCATTTGGAAAGATCTGTTGATGTTTGCTTAATGTAGTGCAATATGTTGCAACATAGTTTGACAACATCATAATTTGCCCTGTACTCCTAAACACTATCTCCGATTATTAGATGTTGTCTTTCCATGTTTAAACATGCAGGTTGAAGACCAAGTCCAAAAAGATCAGGCGGTAGCATTTTTAGAGTGAGGAATTGAAGATATCATGGGCGGTTTACAAAAGAAGTGGAGCTTAGTGGAAAGGAATACTCTAGATCCCTTTACCATGATCTAGAGAATGATGAGCTTGTATCTCACATTGCCTATAAATAAAAGATGCATGGGAAGCACAAATAAAGGAAAGAAATAATACGATCAAGTTGATACCACACATCTAGGTCTAGGGTTTCTTTTCTTCATGTTGTTTGATAGCTAGTGCGCTTCACAATAGTATTGTTTAATAGCTTTCACGCTTTGTAATACATAACCTTCTATAGAGTTTTGAATATCCTAGAGATAGGTTAAACATACAACTCAATAGATTGTATTTAAGGCGTATGTTTGCTCGTGTAGATCTCATGTGTCAGATTTAATTGTTTATTGTAATCACTATTCTTATTAGTGAAATTTTACCTTGCGGCACTCATACACTATTTATAGTGTATGAAAAGTTTTAAATTTCGTTTGCAATTTCTGTTTTAGTCTTCTGCTGTGTAAATGTTGTCTAAAGTGTTCCAATATTCTTGAAAACATTCTGCAAAACAAAGTAAACACTCACGCTCCCACACTTTCACTTGGCACCAGAGCCTATTATAGATACACTTAGATTAGATCCTATGTTTTTTTAGTGTATTTTAGCTTCGTTTTTAGCAATGGAATATCTGTTAACCCCAACACTTAAACCTTCTATTTTAGATGGTAGTAATTATGCTTATTGGAAACCTAAAATGAGAATGTACATTAAATCTATTGACGAACGTGCATGGAGAAAGGTTTTGTCCAGGTGGAATCAACCTCGAACTCCAGCTGATGATGACAACGAGTCAAGAATCAAAAGAGAGCTAGATTGGACGAATGAAGAAGTAACCTTAGCTAGTTACAATTTGAAAGTCGTTAATGCCATTTTTACATCTACGGATGTATCGATGTTCAAAATTATTTTGAATAATAACTCTGCAAAGGATGCTTAGGATCGATTACAAGAGCATTTTGAAGGATCAGAGAGTGTTCAAAAGATAAAGCTTCAGATGCTAGGGACCAAGTTTGAGAATCTTCGGATGAAAGAAAATGAAGACATTTCATCCTACAACGAGAGAATCACTAAGATATCCAATGAAGTTCATTCACTTGGTGATCCCATATCCAACACAAGGTTAGTACACAAAATATTACGTACGGTTTCTAAGCGTTTTGATGCTAAAATATGTGCTATAGAAGAAGTAAAAGATACGAATTCTATGAGTCAAAATGAGCTTATAAGTATTTTGAAAACTTATGAAATAAATTTTACTCGAAAAGAAGAGTCTTCAAATGATAAAAAGGTTTTAATTTTCAAAGGTGAATCTTCGTCTAATGCTAAAAAATCTCAGTTTATCACTGAAGTAGATTCGGATACAGATGTTGTTGATTTTTGTTCCAACACTTCTGACGATATTATTCTTTTAACCAAGCAACTTAATTCCTTTCTAAAGAATAAAACTAATAGGTTAAAAAATAGAGGTCAACCGAAAGTGGAGATCAATAATACTAAACAAATGTCAAATCTAAGAAATAGCTCTAACCAACCTAGGCAGTTTAACAGCAGTAATAAACAAAGATATGACCCTGAATATAGAAAAATTGTTAAATGTGAAGCATGTACTGGTTATGGTCATTAGGCAAATGAATGTGCTAATACAAGGTTGAGAAAAAGACATAGTTTTAACGCTACTCTATGTGATGAATCTGAAGATGAAAATGATTCTGAAATTAATAAGGAATATGTTTATTTTGCTAAAATTGAGTATGATGATACTTTTGATGATAATCTTGGATCATTATTATTTTGATGATGAACCAAATGTTCCAACATTTGACACAACATTAAACGATAACATTCCAGATGTGAGCTATTTTATGAGTTCATTTGTGGAGACAAGTATATCTTTATTAGGTCACAAGGATTATGAAGGAAATTGTCAAAGATTAGCCAGAGAAGTTGAATCTCAAAATCAGATTCTCAAATCCTTGGCTTTATAAAATTCTGATATGAGGGATGCACTAATCAAGTTGGAGTGAATTATCACTCAAAAGGATGTAGAGATTGAAAAGTTAAGAGACCAGTTAAAATGTTCAACCTTAAGTTTCAAAAAAATCACTAAAGGTACATAAAATTTAGATGATATCTTGGTGATGGGAAACTCAGGTAAGACATGTCTTGGCTATGGTAAGAACTCTTCTAAACACTCAATTCGTGATAATCATATAGAGTTTGTAAGGCCAAAAATTAAACATTATTAATTACTCAAAATCAAAGAATTTTCAATCTAGATTTAGAGGAGATTTTGTATGTCATTACTGTTCTAGAAAAGGTCATATACGTCCATATTGCTTTAAATTAAAAAGAGATCTTAAATCTAAGTTGCAAAAAATGTCATTTCATTCTGAACAACATATCTTAAAATCTTCTTGGAAATACGAATCAAACATGTCATGTAATGTAGTATATATATCTTCGAATGCATGTGTTCATGATTCTTGGTATTTTAATAGTGGGTGAATTGTTGCTGGTTTGTGAACAACTTGGACTAAGGGGTCACACCCGAGGGCATGAAGAAGAAAATCGAGTTGAAGAAGAGGGTCTTCAATCAGTATGGTCTGGAACCCACTTTTGCCAACCTTTGAAAGATCCACTGGGAAAGAATCAGGTCAAAGAAAAGTCTGCTGAAGAAGAAGGTGGAAGATGGAGTTTATCAGTTTATTTTTTGTTTAAGAATCAGGATAGTTCTATCCTTTGAGCCCAAGATAATATCTCATTATCAATTAGACTTTTGCACTACTTTATTATGCTTCATATAAACTGTCTAACTAACCTGCAGGTATTTAATCAGGGGGAACTTGAGATTCCTAAAAATCTTTTTAAGTATAAGTCCACTGATAGGACTCAGTCATGTTAGGTTTTGGTTTTATCCAAAAGGGGAAAATTGTTGGGAAATGAGTTATGTAATGTTTTGATATAATCCCAAAAACCCCTTGTGTATAAAAACAGTTGTAAAAACTTAGAAAATTATCTTAACTGTTAAAGACTAAGTTAAAAACTTAAAAAAATAGGTTAGTAAAAGACAGACTACTAAAAGAAGTACTAGCCTATGTGGATCTGACTAGCATGATGAAGAATTGATAAGCACGTCCATTTCCTGAGAAGAGCACCTTAGAAGACTAAGTCTGAATGGCCTAATAAACTCCTCTGTGTAGAACAAGTCAGATTCATTAAATGCTTCTCAACATTAATAAAGGCAGTTGCAACACTTAAATGAAGTGTTAAATGAACCAAAAGGAATGTTCTAAGTCACCTGATGAAAGTGAATGGGGACTTTAATATGACCGTTTGACTGGTCTGATGAACAATTAAAGATAGACCAATGAGAAGCTGTCACCTATGTACGGACCTGACATAGTCAGACTAACCTGTCTGTACCATGTTCAGAAGCAACCAACAACCTAGGATGACACATTTTTCAAAGGCGGCTTCATTCACTATGCCAGAAAAGGGATACGACCACGGGGATTCCCCGTGGTTATAGGTGTTTTTCCACCGTGGTAGATGGAGGGGTGGTCGTAGCTCTATACTTTTAACCACGGGGTTTTCCACCGTGGTCTTAACCACCTACGACCACGGTGAAAAACCGTTGTCATAACTTCAAAATACCCGTTGTCTTAACCACATAAGACCACAGTGAAAATTTGTTGTCAAAAGTGTAGAGCTACGACCACCAGCCCATCTACCACGGTGGGAAAATACCTATGACCATGGGAAATCCCCGTGGTCGTAGGTGTTTTCGACCACGAATTTTACCCGTTGTTGTATGTATCTTAAACCATTGTCAAAAGCATATTTTGTCCATTTATTGTAGGTTTTTCTCTGTGATTGCACATAAATAATATTATTTTCTAAAATTAAAATCATTATAACAATGAATATTAATATTACAAATTTACAATACAATTCTTTACGTAATATCAATACATTGTTCAAAATAAATTGTTTATTAGTTTTCCAAATCAAAAGTTTCAAATCAATAAACTAGTAAACTTCTCATCTTCCAACCGCTTGAAGTACTACACATCGATTTTCCACGTACGTTGAAAGACAGTCAGCCCACTCCTCTCAAACATCATCAATATCTTTTGCAGAGTAATTCTTTTGTGGAAACTGTAAAAGTATAAATAATCCAAAAAATATTGATTAATGAATATGCTATATAATTAAACTATTTAATTAAATAAACTCAATCATTAATTAACATCATAAAACCTCAACTTACAATATTGAACATAATCAAAGAGTTATATAATCTCATATACACAAAAATCTAACTAATAATACATAACACATATTCATTTAACCACCATCAAATCAACTAATTAAACATAAGTGTATATAATCCATCAAAATCCATTTAGAACCATATTCTCTACTTTTTAAAGTACGTAAAATAGTACATAATTATTTTATCTCATATACACAAGATCTATCTAATACATATTCATCTTACCACTATCAAATCACCCAATTAACATAATTATATATAATTCATCTAAACCACCATATTCTCTACTTTTATAGTAAATGATATTGTAAATATAATTCGTCTAGCAGCTCTCAACTCAACCAATAAAACATAAGCATCATCAATTTATGTATAAATGAGTATATGATAAAATGAATAAGTGGCAAAAATATTATTTGTTTGGAAAGAGTAATAAATTTATGTATATTTTAAATATAAATTAAGTATTAAATTAAATATTAAATTTTAAATCTATAACTTAAGTGAAATGGATAGAGATTATAGGATTATCTTAATATGTGTGCATTTATTTAAAAGGACACTATATTCGAAATAACCTCTTTCGATCCAGAATAAATTATATCCTTATCATTGTCATTATCTAAGTTATTTTTAAGACTACCTGAAAAAGGAATTGAACTACATAGGCATATGGAAGGTGTCAAGGACATCTTTTGAGGACATAGTACAAGTTGGTTCCAGTTATGTATGAAAAAATTGAAAATGCTTGGTATGCTTTGTGTTTTTAGTTTCTGTCAACATGACATAGTAATATATGAATTTAGACTTTTAACATTAGACTGGCACATGCATTAGCAAAAGAAGTTTGTCACCATAAATAATGAATATAGAGCATTCAGTGTGCATGTTCCAATAAGAACTCCAACATTCCAAACACAATTTCTACTACAATATGATAGATATACAAATATGTGTGTGCTGAGGACACCAATCATTATAAACATCAAGGAAGCTAATTATAGCCTGTACGGGATGGCTGTTCCAGAACTCAAGGGTGACCTTTGAAACAATAAGTGGGTTTTAGATTTTGCTATTTTGGACTGAACTTATCTCAAAACTATAACATGTATATATATCTATTAAAAATAAATAACATAGCATAGCCGTCTCTCTGATATATTAAAAATTGGCTAAGATATGCTTACCTGATTAATATTTTGCGCTTTTAACCTCCATATGACCAGATGTTCCAAAATCATTTTCTTCTTGGTCATCTGCATCATTCTCTCTTTAAACGTTCCTGGGGAGATGAGTCTATATATCATGACCTGCATATAGAGAAGGTTAAGTCCATTGAGAAGGAAAAACAGCAATCTGAGGTTCATCAATGGGACAACAAGCCATGCTGCAGAAATTGGAAGATTAAATCATATACATGTGGGGAGAGGGAGTGCCAGCAATCCGACATAATCAGCTTAAGTTTTATAGATTTATCCAAATATCAAGAAAACACATATCCACCTTTTAGAGAATCTAGAATCTAGAACAGGTCCTGGCTGTTTAATTGATAGAATAAAATTTTAAAGAATCCAGCAAAATTAATAAGGTCTGAAAGCTATTTGTCAGAAGGTGAATCAACTTCAACATTATACTGCAATTCTTGACAATATAATGCTTCTAAGAAAATGAGCTCTTAATTACAAATTTCTTGACAAAATTATGCTACAGAATTGCAACTCTTTTTACTGTAAACCCAGAACAAAAAAAAAATCTTTTAGGAATGGTTACTTCAACTCTTTATACAAGCCAAGCTATCCATGCGAGACTGGTAGAACCATTCAAGGAACACAAAACTATCCATACATGGTAAATATGTTGAGCAACACCTGCTTGAAAAACCATTAAGGCCTGTAATATGACATGTATAATAAAAACTTTATTTGAGAAAAAACTCGAATTCAAACAATAGAAACCAATCAATTTTGACAGAAATTTAAAACGACTGAATCAATTTGGCAACAGAAAGAAATGAATAACACTTCATCAGTTTACCAAAATCCAAATTCATTTAATAGTTGATAAAAGCCACGAAGGCAGCAGATTTCCTAAGATCCCCTGAAATCGTCATCTGAGTATAATATTCTAACTTCCAGCATTAGAACTAATTAGGAGATGAAATTTCTCACAATAATGTATGCATAATTACAACACGCCAAACCCTAATGTCGTAATTTTAAAACTAAATCTGTTAATAATATCCCAATTTCACTATATGTCACAACTTAACCGCTGATTTTTGAACCCTAGAAAACAGAGTGCTCAGGAACTTCAAATTACCTTCTGAGGATCGGAGTTCTCTGTAGAACTGTTAGGGCTTAATTACCTTGGGGTGAAGATTTACAGCAGTGGATGACACCAGAAGAAGCCGACAGTTCACAACAGAGGTCGACACCGGCGATTGTTGAAGGTGAGACTCAAGGAGGAAGAACTGGACGCATTCCATCATTTCACGTTAAGAGACGGACTAATCGAGCAGTGGTGGTGAAGGCAGGGCTGAGCAGCGACGGCGGTAGACGACGAGCGATGACTAAGAGAGCGAGAGAGGGAATCGTGTGATTTAGGGCTGATTTGATTTTCAGCCAAAATAATTCTATGTATATATATATATATATACATATTAATGGAATATCCTGTAATTTATTTTATGAAAAAAAAAGTTTTGACCACGGAGAAAGATCACGGTGTTTATCTCCATCATCTTTTGTTATGTTTCTAGATTTAAGAACACGAAAAAGGATCACGGGAGGTTAAACCCGTGGTCTTATATTACGAGCACTGAACTTAAGACCACGGGGATATTTACCACCGCGGGTTTGCCACTTAAGACCACGGTTAAAATGTGTACCCGTGGTCGTTTCTCCGTGGTTAAAGGTCATTTTTGGCATAGTGATTAATTCTAAACAGACATTTAGTGAGCTTTCAACCATTAATGCTTAGAATTCACCACCTAAATCTGAAGAAGATCTTTGAAGAACGTTGGACTAAAAAAATAACATAATTTGAAAACTATCTCTCCAACGGATTGTTTTTCAAATTATGTCTATAAATACAGAAGTTGAAGAAGAAACTAGGCTCGGGAAACAAACAAGCTATCAGAATTCAAAGCTCTCAAATTCATCACTCACAAAGCACTCGAAATCACACTTGTTTCCCAAGTGCTCACACTTTCAAGAGCTCAACACTGTATATTTTTGTCTTACACTGTATCATTCTAGAAACCTATTGAGATAACTCTACCCCAGATACTGATCTACATTGTAAATGGTTATCTCAACACTAGTTGGAATACTCAAAGTCTTCAAACTGTAATAGGTTCAAGGCTGAGGGTTGGAAGAAAGTAAGCTGAGTTGTTCTCAGTCTGAAATCTTGAGAGGACTAGGACTCAGGGAAAATCCTAGACAACAAGACAAGCTGTTCTTGATCAATGCACCTTGGCACTCTAAAACAAGAAATTACTGGTGTTAAGGAATTCTCCTGTTGAATCAGGAAATGTGAATGTAGGAGAGTTGAACACCGAACCACTATAATCCTCCGTGTCTTTACTTCTTAATTCCTTTGTGTGAGTTGAGCTTTCCTAAGGGTGTTAACTTTCAATCCGCTGCGAACTTAATACTTTGATATAACTCATAGGCTACCTATCAGGTGACCATCAAGTCCATTGTTGTTTTATTTAAGTCGCTTGAGTTCTTAAGTCCACTGTGAAAATCATATTTCTAAAAATTTGTACTTACAGGTGTATTCTCCCCCCCATACACCTGTTATTGTTTATCTGGGACCAACAGAATAAATAATTTTATACATAATGCAAGAGAAAAAAGTGTGTTACTATAAGAACAAATATTAATTATTCACAAATATTTATTTATTTTTATAGATTTTTTTTTCATATAATAACATATTTTTTGCATGAAACAATATACCTAAATTTAAAGGGATGACAAATAAATTAATAAACACATATTTATTCTCATAAAAATATATTTTATCCTTACAGTAACACATATTTGCCCATATAGTAATACAAACTGAGAGACAAATATGTGTTAATGTTAAAGTAAATATGTGTTACTATATGTATAAATATTTATTTATAATATTAAATGTATATATTTAATCAATAAAATAATTAAAAAAATAAATAATTAAAATAAATTTTTAAAAAATGAAATGCCAACAACTTGAAGTTATTGGGTGGGGTGGGAAATTAAAATTGATATATATGGAGTTGGGGGTGGGAGGAGGGTGGGAATAGTATGTAGGGATGGGGTATATGAGTGTGGGCATTCTATGATAGAGATTTTTATCCATGTGTTCACTCCCATGTAGATGTATTGCGGACGTTAGTGCTTCTATTTTAACTACACCTTGCCACTTTAATTAAATTTCATGTGAGTCCACTTCATTCAATATTTTATTCATGTTTCTTAACGTGAGTGCATTCTCCATCTTAGCAGATATTTGTTGAGGGAGTAATTTTTTTTTCTTATATGACATACAAAATTATTAATTGATTTTAAATATTCTGTTATTAGACATCTGTATATAAATATAGATATATAGATGTATATCTGAAAAAATAAAATATGATTTAAAAATATTAAAAAAATAAAATATATACTTTAAATGTAAGGAGTTGAGCTTGTATAAAAAAGAAAAAAAACTCAACCAATTAAGTTTTACGAGCTTTATTAAAAATTTGGGTCTTTCTATGGTCAGGAAGGCTTCGCCCTTCCTGACATCAGTAAATGCCCTAAATACCGTTGGATTCATGATATAACGTACAATATTATTTTGAAGAGATTGCACATTGCACTAGGGCGATTGCACTATGCATAAGACGATCGCACTATTAAAAAAATGAATTAATATTATTAAATAAAATTAAAATTACCAAATTATCCTTTTAATTAAAATATTATATATTAATATATTTTAATCAAATTAAAATTTATATTTTCAAAATTAATTCTTACACCATTGTGAGCTCTATACTCGATTGTTAGGAATTTCTGCACTAAATCTGAACCTTTCAATTCCATTCGCGATTTTTGGATTAATTCGAAATTGTTATTTAATTCTGATTATATTTACTATGTTAAGCTGCTTACCATTCATATCTAGTTATTGGTTGGTGAATTTGACGTAATCAATCGCACGTTCACTTGAACTGATCATTATTCTGAATTGTAATCATTTTTTTGTTTTAGATCGTGTTAATGGTTACAAATGAAAACACATTTAGAACGATGCTCAACTTAATAGAAATGCTCGTATAGTGAATGTTCTTTTCTTTTCAACTGGAAGTTGTAAAAAGAATTCCATGATTTTTTTTTAAATTTAAGTTTCAATAGCAGCATAAAAATGTCACTGGAAGTTGTTGGTTGGGTGACTGATAGCTTTGCTTTTTTATTTGCTGCATCCTGAGATTAAATTGAGTTAAATAATACTCCCTCCGTCTCGTAGGAATTTGCACCCTACGGGACGGCACATTTTTCAAGAAAAATATGTTTTATATATAAAGTAGTGGTATATGGGTAAATATGTGTAAAAGTTTGTGAGTGTGCACGTAAATCAATGTTTCCTTTTTTAGTAGTGTGCAAATTCCTGTGGAACATCCAAATAAGGAAAGTGTGCAAATTCCTATGGGACATAGGGAGTAACATTTTGTGTCAGGGGATGCCTTGAATGCATTGAAGAACAACTTGCTTGATCCTAACAATGTTCTTCAGAGCAGGGATGCTACCCACGTCAATCCCTGCACTTGGTTTCATGTAACGTGCAAAAATGAAAATTATGTTACTCGAGTGTAAGCCCGGCATTGTTACTCTCAATTCAAGATGCTTAATATGTTCTTGTTGCGGTTTTATTCGACTATTGAATGCATTTGCTTGTTTATTCTCACATAGTGATCTTGGCAATGCAAATTTATCTGGCCAACTGGTGTCACAGCTTGGTCGGCTCTCATATTTACAGTACTTGTAAGTCATGCTTTTGTTGATCCAAATTTGCCTCAATCTTATTTTTTTATTTTGTTCTATATTTGTATCTCTCCTGACTTACAGTTTCTTCTATAGTATCTTCCTTAGTTCTTCAAGGATTAAAAGTATTGCCTTGTAATACCTGTTAATGATCTGAGATCCTATTCATCCATGCATTTTTTTTGCAAGAGGTTGACTAGTTCATAAGCTAGAAAAAGGCATGTGCCCCTAATGAGGGATCATTTGTATTATGGAATATACTTATGGATTCTTTATCCAAGTTTTGATCTCTTCTGATTTTTCCATTTGACTTAGGAAAGAGATGCAATTT
The DNA here is from genome assembly GCA_026898435.1 of Prunella vulgaris. NCBI lineage: Eukaryota > Viridiplantae > Streptophyta > Magnoliopsida > Lamiales > Lamiaceae > Prunella > Prunella vulgaris. Next base: position 644,605 of record JAPKLY010000155.1, on the reverse strand, counting down.
GTTTGCTTTGTTTTTTTAATCTTCCATAAGAAAGTTTAGTTTGGTGCTTGAATATGCTTGAATTGTGTAAATTAGATAATCATGTTCTGTATTCTTTTCGTCCCCAAAAAGAAGAGCTCAAATCAACTTCTTGGTTAGACTTCTATTTGATTTGAAAAAGCTACAACTTTTATGTCCATGACGAAATTTATCACATTCATGCAGTAAATCTTTTGATGCAATATGAATTAACAAGGGTATTTGTAGATGAAAGTTGAGTTTCTCTTGCTACAACAATAACTTTACTCACCTCTTTTATTTTGTTGTACATGCAAACCAACAGCTCAATGCAGTCCACATGTTTTCTTCTGAATGATATGTAATGACAGAATTATCATATCACTCTTTCCTTCTCTCTCTCTCTACAGGGAACTTTACAGTAATAATATTAGTGGAACAATTCCTTCCGAGCTTGGAAACTTAACCATCTTGGTTAGCTTGGATCTTTACGTGAACAACCTAAGTGGTTCAATCCCCGCCACACTTGACATGCTTAAGAGACTACGATTCTTGTATGGGTTTCCCTTTGACAGATTTTTTAATTCAACTTTATATCTTTATCTTTCTTCACATGGTGTCTTTCTTATTAATGTTAGGATATTTATCATTCTGAAATAGACGGTTAAAGAGATATAAATTGTTTTTTTAACATAACATATATGCATAGTAGTAGAATTGAAGGCTTTTTTTCTTTCTCTTCTTATGTTTTTTTTAAAGGTCATTCAAGCGACATATTTTAAAGGAGGAAAGAAGCGGGGCTAACTTATCTGTTATATGTGATCATCCAATATCCATATGCCCACAGTCATCAATTCTCTAAATTTGTACGCAAGTCTTAGGCTTTTCTTTCACTGAAGAAATAACTTTGTAAACTTCTTGCCACTCCTCTTGCTACAAAAAATAAAAATAAAAAAAAGTGGATCTCTTGTGTTTGGCAGCTATAGGCCTTAATCATGAGCCTACATGTCTCAGCCCGTCCTGATGATAATATAGTTTTGCCAAGAGTGGGCCAGGCCACTTAAATCCTTATTTTAGCATCATTATACCACCAAAAATGTTATTCCAGACCCCTGATTATAATTTTCTTATGAAGCTTTGTTTGAAGGCTATAATTTAGTTTTATAGGGTGTACTGAAGAATTGATTACTGTGAACAATTTTCTCTTCCCTTTGTTCATTTTTCGGTATATATAGATCCAAAGGAGATAACTATGCAAGGTCCTAAATCAGATTCTGCCTCAGTATTCACAAATTTTTACATTGGATAATTCAGACATGTGATGATAATGCCAGTGCATTGTGTTCTCCTCTTTATGTTTGTTATCTGAAACTGAATAGTGTTTGTTATCTGAAACTGAATAGTGTTTGTTTATCCTTTCATATGTAGGAGGCTCAATAATAACACTTTGATAGGGCAAATTCCCAGGACTTTGACTACTGTTGATACACTTCAAGTCATGTACGTAGGAAACCAATTAATGGACCATCTTTCATCTGGTGCTTTTACTTTTTTCTTTCATTGAACGTGCTTTTATTCATTACCATGCTCGATATGCACAGCGATCTCTCAACTAACCGGCTTACTGGACAAATTCCAGTTAATGGATCCTTTCAGCTTTTCACTCCTATCAGGTCTGATTCAACTCATTTTTAATTTGTGTGTTGGAGTTGGGGGCTGGGTGTGTATGCAGTGACTCTGACTTTGTTATAGCTGAAATATTAACTTTTATGTGTAATATTATTCATTTGTTATCATTGAGTATGAGTACATAGGGGATGGACGAATTCGTCGTGAAACGAAATTAGCTTATCAATTTAGGTGTTCATCTCATTGGAAACATTTGTCCCACTGTTGCTTATATTTCTAGTGTAATAGAACAAGGATTTTTTTCCATTACCTTTTGATTGTGAATTTCAGACTCCCGTATCGTTTTCATTTTACCATTTAGTACAACTAGTTAATTGGCACATGCGTTGCACGTGCATAGCACATATCTCGTTATTGTGCATGTGATGGTAGTGAATATTTTTTTTAGTTGAAGAGGCATAATACAAAGTTAATAAATGAATAGATTGAGCAAATCTCGTGGTACTTCTGTTTCTACAAATCATACCTACCTAAGATTAAAGGAATATCTTTTATTTTAAAATTATATTGTAATTGATTCGTAACATTAGAGGTAAAAATAAAACTTGAGGAACTAATTTTTTTAGATTGCCTAATATCAATCATTTTTTTAAAAATGACAGATATTCCCAGTTTCTAATTATTCCTGCTGCCAAGTGAAAAAAGAAAATATAATTTACGTTGCCAAAATAGCTGCAAGCTGTCAAGAAATTCAATATCCTGGCAAAAGAAATGAGAAAGACCTGGTTAGTCATAGCTAGAGAATAAATTGAATCAAGGACAATATTGAATCTTAGCTTGTATATGTAACTCACTACAACTGCAACGAATAACCTTTTTGCTTCTCTTTCAAGTATGTAAACGTAGAGCGAAAACCCGAAAACATTTTAGAATTTGCTAACCTTATTTCAGATATATGCATAACTGAGCTGCGAGATTATGTCTAACAATTTCAGGGAAAAAAAGTGAATATACTACAGTTTTTGTGGAGCCATATACATATTAACATGCACTGCTAAAAAAAAAATCGACAAGATAAAAGAATCTACAGTCTTTCTGAAAGTTAAATCCTCATTCTAGGATTTGTATAAGTGAAATCTATAGCAGAAAATTTTACTACGTAATTTTCGTAAGTTAATTAAAGGGGAAGAACATAATGCGTGATTATTTTTCATATTATTTTGTCAACATAAACACTTCCATCGAGATATGCCCAAGAGCAGAGTCCGCACTTTCAGAAAAGCATAAGAATGGATTACAATTTCAAGAATTGCAAGTAGTTCCTAATACACATATATAATTAACAAGGATGCAAATAGCCCTCCGCCTAGGCGCTTGACGGCCCCCAGCGACCGACACCTAGTCCAAATCGGCAGAGGAAAATGGCCAGAGTATTAGGCCCCGCCTAGGCGGCCTTGGCGACCATAAGGAATAGACGAGAAATGACGGCCACAGAGGAGGATTAGGCGGAGGTTTATTAATTTTTTTGAAGGGGTTAGTAATTTTTGTAATTTGAGTGAAAGAAATTGGAGTGCATTTGAAGGGGTTAGTAATTTTTGTAAATATGTACTTGCATATTATTAATTGTTAAGCAATATTAATTAGCAATTATAATTCTATAATTGCTTTCTATTTATAACTTTTTTAGATACACACGAAGAAAAGAAACAAGCTTCTAGCCGAATGATTAAACAATCTTGTGTATGTCAATTTTAATGCAAAATTGATGAACAAGCGCAAGAAGTTAAAAGAGAAAGATGTGGAAGTTTTATTAGCAAAAGATGATGCAAGTTATACTCAAGAATGAATTGTTGAAGGTGGATTGGTTGATAATGGTGTTGTTGAGGGAGACATTGGCTCAACCTCGGGCATAACTTCTCGACTTAGAGAGTTCGACGAGGATGATTTCTCATCTGATGATGATGAAATAAATGTTCATATGGAGTTTGAATCTGATGATGAAGAGTGTGTACGTGGAGTTGAACAATAATTGTCTTTAGATGTTTCTCTTAGTTGAACTACTTATTAATTTATCCGTAAGATATATTTTTTTATTTTAGTAATTTATTTAGAAGTTGAACAATGTCATTTTGTGATAGCTTTTTAGCATTTTATTGACTTATTGTGTTTTGTGAAAAATGCATTTGTGTATTAATTATGTTTTAAATTTATAATTTATTGTATAATGTACAGTTTTATTAATATATGTTTAGAAAAAAATTTAAAAAATAAAAAAATAAAAAAAATCTTGGCCCCATCTAGGCCTCCTTGGCATTTGGCCGCACTCGACCGCCCGACGACCGTCAAGCGTCATTCACACCCTTGATAATTAATGATAAATCTCTCCATTCAAAAGGTTAAACTTTTGCACTTTTGCCCAAAATAGGAAAAGGGAAACGTATTTGGAAGGAAGAAAAGGGATAAGATCTGGCTACTATACAGATAGTCAGATAAAAAGTTAGAGAAAGAGGCTTCTGAGTGTAGGCCACTCCTTACAGAAGCTTAGGACTTGTATATGGACACATTCTTGGACATCACATCTTTCCTTTCCATACCCTCTTTCCTTGGGAATCCACCAACCATCACTGCAATATTGACAACAGTACAACCATCAAGGCTTCAACAACATCAGTTGTAGCCACCACACTTGATAACAAAGAATAAATAGTTAATCATTCCTCATTTTCAACTAAATATCTTACAATATTTGAGCTATATAAATCATGGATTTAAAGATGAAAATATCTAAAGTTTCAACCTTTAAGAAGAGGAAATGCAGCATCCACCAATTCCATTTTAACACCATTTAGTTCGAGCATGTGGAGGATCACAGGCTGATCTGGACCCAACATAACTCCCCTAGCAATCATAGGAACCATAACATATCCGCTTTGCCCAGTTAACCGTAAAAGCACACATTTTAAATCCTTACAATGCAACTGCAAAACGAAAAATATACTCAAATTCATTGATCTAGAGCAGAACTTGATGTGTGGGTTTGTTTCTTAAACTTGACTCAAGTTAATCATGTTGACTCTAAAAATATGTCCCATAAATTGCAAAGGTTTATGCTAAAAAATATTTTAACCAAGTGGCGTGTCTAAGGCTCACCTTGGTTGCCTCATTTGAGGCGCAAAAGGCACAAACCCTATAGCCTCAAGCAACCTTTCAAACTATGTGAAGATGCTACAAGATTCTCTCACTCTCTTGCATATACACAGTGCAAGGGTACTATTTATCAATGTTTTCTGAATAACATTTTTATATCTTAGTTTGAAAGTACATTCTATGATATACATGTTATAAGTTATAAATATATAATCACCTTGCAGTTAGCACATGCTTCCCTAGAGCAGTAGCTTTGGATAGTTGGAGACCTACTCGGGCATCACATCTTTCCTTTCCATACCCGGGAATCCACCAACCATCACTGCAATATTTACACCAACAAAGAATGAACAGTTAACCATTCCTCATTTTCAACTAAATCTCTTATAGCATATGAGCTAAATAAACCATGGATTTAAAGATGCAGAGATCTAGAGGTTCAACCTTTAAGAAGAGGAAATGCAGCATTCCATCTTAACTCCGTTTAGTGCGAGCATGCGGAGGATCACAGGTTGATCTAGACCCAACATAACTCCCCTAACAATAATAGGAACCAGTGCATATCTGTTTTGCCCTGTTAACCATAAAAGCACACATTTTGAATTTTTACAATGCAACTGAAAAATGAAAATATACAAAAATTCATTGATCCAAAGCAGAACTTAATGTGGGTTTGAATCATGTTGACAAATCACTGAGTATGACGATTAAACATACCAACAGGCTGCTTTATTAACGTGTGCATGATTCATAATTCCACCACCAGCCCAAAGAAATAGAGATTCCACTCTCAACAAACAAAGAAACACCAACATCATAGAGTTCGTTTCTTCTTAGTTCAATTCTCAAGAGTCAATATGGTAACGAACTTCCTTCAGTGCTTATGCTTAAGTCCATTATACACAAAGCCACACATGTATCTACAAGAAGCTACGCATGTCCCTATAATTATTTAACACAAAGCTATGCAACCCTCTAATTCGGAAGGAGCAGGATAGTCCGGCTTAAGAAAGCACTCTAAAATTTCAAATTCCGCATCATCAAACACAACTGCGTGGAATGTCCTGGAGCCTCATCTGCATCTTCCGTGGCAGTAAAAGTCAAAAGAAGGATGCGATTGAGGGAATCAACAGCATTCAAAGTCTCCATATATATATAAACTTTTCTTGTCTGCACTTAATCAATAGGAACAATCTCTTAATTAATTTTTATTTATTAACATTGAAAGAAAAAAAAATTAAGAAATACATTAGCATTGATATGTTCAATGAGGTGCTCTTTTGCTTCATCTATAGACGGCTGGTATTGGATCAACTCCTTAGGTCCCAGAGGTATAAAAAAAAGTGGTGAAAACAGCCAGCGGCCACTTATCCAGCGCCGCTGGTGTTCCACGCACACAATGCCTCGCCGCCTCCGGGGTTCCACGCGCACAATGCCTCGCCGCAGGAGTCCTGTTTTGCCCTCCGTATCCTATCGCACAGATCCCCGTTTTTAGCCCTCAAACAGACGATGGAATTCCTTTCCACCAGCTTTTTCTGGTTCACAAAATTGCTTCATCCGGTGGTCAGAAGATGGTGGCGAGGGTTACCCCTTTAAAAATGCCTAGACTTTCAAATCTCACCATGGACATCCTTATACAAGATTGTCTGAACCGTTGGTTCAGCGGAGTAATCCAATTTTGGAAATATGGTCTCACGCAGAATCTATGAACAGAGAACCCCCCAATCTTCCAAATTTATTGATATTTTACTGACATGCCCAAGTCACCTCAGCCTCTAACCCAGATGATCCAGCCGTTAATACATTAAATTTGAAGTTGAATTTAGAAATTAGGGTTCATCAAGATTGAAATTTTTTATGATTGTTTGAGAAAAATAATTTTTATTTTATTTAAAAATAAATGTTTTTTTATATAAAATATGTTTAAAAAGAGTTTTATAATTTTTAAAATTAAGAATAAATTTTTTAATTTTTAATATTATAAAAGGATACTTTAGTAATTTTCTGTATTTTTTTATTAAATTTTTTTTTGTCTTGTGCGAAACTATATCACCAGGGTGATGTAATATTATTTATCGATATTTCATTGGTTTACTGACGTCAAAAAAGGCGAAACCCCTTCCTGACTGTAGAAAAGCCCTAAAAATTTAGGATTAAATAAATACTTATTTTTAACCCAATTTTACCAAACATTTTATTATTATATATATGGTGTTTTCTAACTAACTAATGTAAATTTGTTACTTATATATTTTGGTGAGTACAATAATTAATATGTAATAATATACAATTTCCATTTTTTTTAGCATCGTAATTCTCAAGTTAGATAGCTACCTATAGAGCTGTTATACGAGTCGAGCGAGCCCGAGTAGTGCCAGGCTCGGCTCGGCTCGTTAAGCTTATCGAGTCGAGTCGAGCCGAGCCTAGCTCGTTAAACAAACGAGTATTTTTTTTGAGCTCGACTCGGCTCGTTTAACACTTCGAGTCGAGTCGAGTCGAGCCCTTAACGAGCCGAGTTGAGCCGAGTTCATGATCAGCTCGTTTATTTTAACAACAATAAAGCTAAAACTATCACCAATTCACCAGTATGAGTGATTTGAGAATATGAATTGTATTATTATGTAAAATATTAATATTTTATACCATAAATTATATAATATTTATAAAATAACCTCTGTTGATAGAATTTCTTAATTGCGTTCGTTTATGTGGTTTTATAACGGGTTAATTCAACAATAATGTTGTGATTTTATGTTCTTGGGGAGGGAGAGAGTTTTTAGAGAGAAGTATTGCAATAGGGATTTTATTAATTGTGTGGAATGTGTGAATTGTGTAGTAGTTACAAGTGAGGTCTTATTTATAGGTATACGGGTGTGAGACGGCACCTTACGAGCCTATTTGGCTTCCGGTGTTGACGAAGGTCCGTAACCTTCGTCCTGGTCCCTTACACTACTCCCTACATCGTGCCTCATCCTACCATAATGCCTTAGACTAGATGGGCCTCATTAAAAACCTCGCCGTAAACCACCCTTGTGGATAAACCGGACGGAGGGAAAAAGAGCGCACCATCGGGGTCCTATCGACTGATAGGCGAGCTCGTGGTCGAGCTCCTAGGTGAGCACTTGGGCGAGCTCTGACGCCCTGGTGCCCTTAGCATTGCATAATAGATGGTGTCTCGGAGGTTGACACCTTAGATGCCGGAGGTGTGCTCTGCACTCTGGCGATCTCATGGGCGACCTCCAAGGGGTTGGGCCTCTTGATTCCCTAATCCACCTCGAGTAGCTCGCCCATCAACAATTGCCCCCCAGCTCGCCTTCATCATGACTCGTCATGTGCAGGCGAGCTGGCATGCGAACTCTCGGGCGAGCTCCTGCAAGGCGATCTCTCGAGCCGACGTGGGTGGAGTCTGAGGCGTCGTGCACGTCTTTATAAGTGTCGTTTCCCGTGTCCATAACAATAACTTTTCGAATTCTTTGCAAAAAGGTCCCTGGTCTCTCAGGAAATTCGAGCTCGCGCCCCATGTCTATAAATAGGTGAAACTAAGACAATTCCTCACTTTGCTTCTTCATTTCTCAGAGCGCACTTCTGGCGATTGATCCCTTGCTCCCGACGTGTCTCCGAGCATCCCCCAAGGTAGGAATCCGGATTTTTCTTCTTTCTTATTTCAAATTCTTTTCGTTGAAAATCAAAATTTTTCGGCGATGCCTCTACCATGTCTGAGAACTCCTCGAGCCGCACCGCTTCGAATCTTGATTTGGGAAAAGAACCAATGACTATTGGCTGTCCAAACCCCCAAGCGATACCTGTGATCATCTCCTCGGGCTCTGGGGCGAGCTCCGAAACTCTCCCGGACAGTGGCGAGCTCCTGGGGTCGGTTCGTTCTGACTCTGGTGAGCGGGCTACTAATTCCGGAGAGCAATCCCCACTCCGTGAGCTCACCCTGCCCCTTCACCCCATCATCGGGCAGTTTCTGGCGGACACGGGCCTCGTCATTACACAGCTTACTCCGAACGCATGGAGCAACCTGTTGGCAGCTCTGACCTTTTTCGGCCTCGAGGGCTATGAAAATCGACTGAGTACGACGGAGATCAGCGAGCTCTTTAATGTGATCCGGCAAGTCAGGGAGGGGAAAGGATACTATTCTTTCCAAGCTCGCCCGGGGGACAAATTCTTGGGCGACCTCCCCAATAAAATCCAGGACTGGAAGGAGCAGTTCTTCTTTATTGGGGGAGATTGGCGGGCTTCTAATGGTCGTGGAGGGCGCATCCCTACCCCCGAGACTTACGGGGAGGCGAGTTGTAGGTGGCGTACCTTAGCGTGTGTACGTCGGATTAGATTACTGACCTAATCTATCTTTTTATAGGTTTGAAGCGCCACAGGTCGAGCCGCGGGAAGCCAAAGATTTCAATTGGCTTCGAGTTCGTGCAGACAGTGTGTTGTTTGCGAGAAAAGAAAGATCGCGAGATCGAACATTTGTGCCAACATCACTGTCGCAGGCTCGCCGGCCTCATCACCTCGCCACACCACCTCGCTGCTCAAGGTTTTAATCTTTTCCATTTTGAAGTTCTCATAGCTCGCCGTCTCATACGTTGAGATCGCCGGATTGCTTATCACTTATCTTGCAGGTGCAGGTCCCGTTGCCGAGCTCCTACCCGTTGAAATTCCTGAAGCCTACCACTTCTTAGCTCGGCAGCTGAGGATGGGTAAACCTCATCCGGGAAGGGAAGGCATCCCCTCGGGAGCCGTTCTGAACGCGACGAAGAAGCTAGAGCTCGCCAAAGCAGCTGATAAGGCTGGGGGCTCTGGCTCTCAGAGGACCTCGGCGCCTTCCCCAGTAAAGGAGAAGGTCGCCGGCACTAAGAAAGGGGCGGGCCGAGGTTCAAACCCTGAACGGGGCACCCAGCCCCCTCCGCCCCACCAGACTAAGCGAACTCTCCTCTGGGGAGATGGCTCGTGAGTGAGTGAAGAAGAAGCTCGCCCCGCCAAGCGAGTTAGGACTGAGGGTGGCTCCGTCGAGCACAGCGGCCGAGGGGGCTCTGGATCAACCCAAGAGGGGTCAGCGTGAGCTCTCGTGACTCAACCTTCACAAGTGCCTCCAACTCCGCAGAGTGCGCCCCCGCCGTCTCCCTACGGGGTCCCTATCCGGGATGATACCCTCCTCGGGCTCAACCCTGATAGGTTCGGGTAAGTGGGCGACCTCTTTTGAAGTTGGAAGCCATTGTGATCTTCATGATTTTTGCTAACTGATTCGAGCGTGTGCAGGTATACTCCAGCCGAGCTCCCGCTGCGACCTGAATCCCTTCACACCGCCGAGCGGTGCAAGGCCCTGAGCTCGCCGAGGGATCTTCCGGAGGGGTCAGCTCGCCAGATATTTACTGAGGCCCCCAAGTACCTCTCGGCCTCGGAGCTCGTCATGATAGAGAGGCAAAAGCCCACCGACAAGGCGAGGTTGGCGATGCATTATGCTTACGCAGCAATGGCGGCGGCCCAGCTCGCCACCGATGAGATCACTGCTGCGGACAGAGCTCGCCACAATGCGAGGAAAACGCTCAATAAGGTGGGTGACGAGCGGAAAAAGGCTCTCGAGGAGCTCGCGAGGGCGGAAACCAAGGCGAAGGCTTCACTGGAGGCGGAGCGGCTCGCAGTCAGGAAGGCAGAGAAGCTTCAAGCCGACCTCCGCCAACAACAAGCCGAGCTCGAGGAAGCTCGCCGAACACTTGCTACCCGGGACGAGGAGCTCGCCCTGACCCGGGTCGAGGTAGGGCTTCTTCGGGATCAGAGCCGGGGAAATTCAGAGGAGTGTCAGAGGTTGCGGGATGAGGTCGCCGCCAAGGCCCTAGAGATCGCCGAGCTTAAGAGTCGCTCCGATGTCGCCATCACACTTGAGGCATTGAAGCTCGCCGAGGTGGTCGCCACTGACAAGGGCTATGTGCTTTGTTTTGCTGAAGTTATCCGCTCCTTCAAATGGGCACAGATCAATAATAAAAGCGAATGGGAAGCCCTTGTTAGCTAGTTCGAAGATTGTTTGGAGAAGTCTACGATCCCCCCGGCACGGAGCTAAACATCGGAGACCTCGCGGGCTATGGGATCAATCTCGACGCTGCTCGTCAAAAATTCAACATTATTCAGACGAAGCAGGTCTTGACTGCCGACCTTGCCCAGGAGGCCGAGGATGCCGAGGGGGATGCTGGAGGTGAGGTCCCGCCGACGATGGAGCAAATGCAGGAGGTCTTTGGGGACGCGATGATTAACATAAGTGAGCTCGACACCAGTGGACTCTCTGGGAACATCACCTCGGATGTCGAGCTTGCCCTTCCCATCAGCCAGGTCGCCCCTGCTCCAGAGGTCGCCGATCCCGAGGCCTAGGCTGGCTTTTCTTGCTTTCATAGTTCAGTTTTAATAGGTCGCCGGGTTGTGTAGCTCGCCTAGAAGGAGCTCCATTTTTGTAGCTTTTGCTATTTTGTTTAAGTAGATTTAGCTCGCCGGGCACGTGCAGCTCGCCCAGAAGAAGCTTTTTGTAGTTCAAAGATGACCAGCTGGTCGGCCTTTGTGGCCAGCACTGCTACTCATACTTAGGATTTTTTCAAGTATATTTTTGACTTGAAAATTCCTTAAGTATCATTTGAATATAAGTCGAGCATTTTTTGTCCAACTCTTTTCACTTAAGTATTTGCGCTTTTACGTTATAACTTTTAAAATAGCTCGTTCTTGTTTATTTTTCTGGTACATAATTGTTCATCTTATTCTACTTTGAGAAGCGAATCGTTCGTTTTACGTCACTTACGACTACGAATTGTACCTCTGTTTTGAGAGTGCGTATTCTTTGTCTTATGCCACTTAGGGCCGCGAATCATTCGTCTTAGATCACTTAGGGTGGCGAACTGCACTTAGATTGATTCACGTTGGGCCATTGGGTTTCATGGACCTTGCCTTAGACATTTTTTCATCTTTTTCGCAAATTTTTCTAACTTATGGCAGTAGGTGCTTAGCAACCCTTTGAGAAGGGTACCTTCGCGACCTTGGGCACTTTGGCCTTTGCCTTCGAGCTATTTAACTACAACGCTTGGGACCTTGGTCCTTGCGCATTGCGGATTTTCGAGTACGTGGGCGAACTGGGTTTGGCGAGCTCCCTGGAGCAGTGGGTGACCTGGTCCAGCTCGCCTGGTTGGAGAGCTGCACAGGTCCAAACACTTGGGAATTTTTCTGAATTTCTCTGACTTTGCAAATTTTCTGACTTTTTATAGCAACGTAATTTACATCGGTTGCCATCGACATTTCTGATGCAAACCCTCGACTAGTCTATTACAGGATCCTAGTCTATTGGTAGAACTTTTTCAGGTGAGCTGCACTCCAGGTGTATGACGAGGCGTTGCCTTCTGCGTCTTTAAGGTCATAAGTGCCGTTCGGCCAAGCTGCGGTGACCTGGAACGGTCCTTCCCAGTTTGAACCGAATACACCTGCTGGGCCATCAACTTCTTTTTCAATACCAGGTCCCCGACCTTGAACTTTCGGTCTCGGACCTGAGAGTTGTAATACTTTTCTGCTCTACGCTTGTAGGTGGCGTTCTTCATTTCTGACGAAGCTCTGGTCTCTTCGATCAGATCTTTCTCTACTGCCAAGGCTTCGTCATTCTTTTCTTCATCATACCCCACCACCTTCCAAGTCTTGTTCTGACTTCGACCGGGACCACGGTTTCAGTCCCGAAGGCTAGGGAAAATGGGGTCTCCCCTGTGCTGGCCCTATAGGAAGTTCTATAAGACCATAGGACCTCCGGGAGTTCGTCTGCCCAGCTCCCTTTCTTTTCTTCGAGGCGGAGCTTCAATATGTGTTTCAGAATCTTGTTCACCGCCTCGACCTGGCCGTTCGACTGGGGATGATATGGAGTTGAGTAGTGCTTCTTGATGTTCCATGAATTGCAGAAGTCTCTCAGCTTTTGACCGTCGAACTGCCTTCCATTGTCTGTGATGATCGATTGCGGAAGTCCGAACCTGCAGACCAGGTTTTTCCAAATGAAGCCGATCATCCTTTCCTGGGTTATAGTTGTGAGAGCTTCGGCCTCAGCCCACTTAGTGTAGTAGTCTACTGCTACAACAACAAACTTTACACCGCCTCTACCAGGTGGAAATGGGCCGATCAAGTCGATTCCCCATTTCGAGAAAGGCCATGGGCTGAAAACCGATTTTAGTTGGTTGGCTGGGGAGTGGATGTTAGGTGCAAAAAGTTGGCACTTTCGGCACCTTCGAGCGAAACTGATGACATCTTTGCGAAGAGTGGGCCAGTAGTAGCCCTGCCTGATCGTCTTGTATGCCAATGCTTGCCCCCCGGCGTGACTCCCACAAATCCCTTCGTGAATTTCTTATAACACTTCGGACCCCTGCTTCTTAGTTAGGCACTTGAGTAGGGGTAGAGAGAATCCACGTTTGTAGAGTTGGTCATCCAGCAGCATATATCTGGCTGCTTGCTTTACTAGCCGGCTAGCTTCCCAGGTGTCCACGGGGGTTGTTCCGTCTTTCAAATATTTTTGGATTGGAGTGCACCAATCTTCACCATCTTCACTATCCTTCTGCCCCCCACTCGAGGTTTGATTTATCTCATAATCGGACGTCGAGGGATTTTTCAGTGTGGTGATTACAACCTCCGTGAATTCGGCTTCGCCGTTACTAGTAGCTAGCTGGGCTAGAGCATCTGCTTGTGTGTTTTCTAGTCGCGGTATCTGATTGATGTAAACCTGCGTAAACATCGAGATCAGATACGCGGCTATCTTTTGGTAGGTCATCATCTGCTGGTCTTTTGCCTCATACTCCCCCCGGACTTGGGATATTATTAGCTGGGAATCTCCAAAAACTTGAAGATTGGTTGCCCCCACAGCTAATGATAGCCTAAGTCCTGCTATCAATGCTTCATACTCCACCTCGTTGTTGGTTGCTCGAAAGTCAAACCGAATTGCGGAGGTGAAGACTTGTCTGTCCGGGCTGATCAGGACCACACCGGCGCCTGCTGCTACGCTGGTTAATGATCCGTCCACGTAGAGATTCCACGGAGCTATACGCCCCCTCGTCAGATCTTGTGGGAAAGTTAGCTCGATGATGAAGTCGGCAAGTGCTTGTCCCTTGATCGCTGTTTGGGGTGTGTAGATTATACCGTATTGGCTGATCTCCAGTGACCATTTCAGCAGGCATCCAACGGTGTTTGGGCGCTGTAATATTTGACGTAGTGGGAACGTTGTCAGCACCTCTACCGGGTGGTCAAAGAAGTAGGGTCTCAATTTTCTAATACTCATCACCAGTGCATAAGCTAGCTTCTCTGTTGGGGTGTACCGCAACTCAGCTTCGTGTAGGACTTGGCTCACGTAGTACACTGGTAGGTGTGTTTTCACCTCTTCTCGGACCAGGACGGAGCTGATGGCCACCTCCGACGCGGCTAGGTATAGATACAGCTTCTCCCCAAGTATCGGCTTTGACAGGACCTGCGTATCTGCCAGGTATGTTTTGATGTCTTCGAAGGCCCGTTGGCATTCACTTGTCCAGACGAAGTAGTTTTTGAGGTGGAGCTTGTTGGCTTTGGCGCCTCTTTGTATCTCCGTGTGTTTACCTTAATTACCTCGAAGAATGGATAATTTCGGTCGCCGGACCTGGAGATGAATCTGTTCAGGGCTGCCATGCACCCAGTAAGCCTTTGAATTTTTTGGACAGAATCGGGTATACCCATCTCGATTATACATTGGACCTGTGTTGGGTTGACCTCAATCCCACGTTGGCTAACTAGGTGCCCCAGGAACTTTCCGAAGTGTACGCCGAAACTGGTCTTTTTGGGGTTTAACTTCATGTTGTAGTTGCGTAATATGTCGAAAGTCTGCTTTAGGTGGTCGAGGTGGTCCTCCTTTCTCAGACTCTTGACAACTATGTCATCTACGTACACCTCTATGGATTCGCCAATGTGTTGGTCAAACATTTTGTTCACCAATCTTTGGTAGGTGGCTCCGGCGTTGATGAGTCAGAACGACATCCTTTCCCAGCAATACATGTTCTTGTTGGTGTAGAACGCCGTATGTTCCTTGTCATCTGGGTGTTGTAGAGCTATCTGGTGATATCCCGCAAAAGCGTCCATAAATGTCATCATCTCATGGCCTGCGGTGCTATCCACCAGTTGGTCGATGTGAGGCAGCGGGAAGTTGTCTTTCGGACATGCTTTGTTCAGGTCCGTGAAGTCAATGCAGAGTCTCCACGTCCCATTGTGTTTCTTCACCAGGACAGGGTTTGCGACCCACTGCGGACACAAAGCTTCCTTGATGAGCTTGTTGTCTAACAACTTCTCCACCTCAACAGTTAGAGCTGCGTACTTGTCTGGTCCATACTTCATCCGCTTTTGGCGTATGGGTCTCCTCGTTGGATCTATGTTAAGTCTGTGGCAAGAATGTTCCAACGGGATCCCAGTCATATCTTCGTGGGACCAGGCAAACACGTCCAGGTTGGTCATTAAGAACAGCTCCATCCTCGACCGGTACGGTTCAGGTAACTCAGAACCGATGAAAAGTTCTAAGTCCCTTTCCGGGTCCACCGGGAGTGCCGTCAATTCTTCCATGGGGGTGGCCTTTCTCTTTTGACTTTTCCACCTCGGGTCGCTGATGAACTCGTCCCACTCCTCTTGTGACATTTGTGCGTGTTCGTGACCTATGCGCGGTTCGAGGTCATCGGGTTGGCTTTCAGCTGGGGCGGGTTCATCAACTGTTAGTACTTCCGGTATTTTGTCAGCCTGGGATGGCGGTGACTTGGGGAGTTAGGTCAACATCTATTGGTGTTGGTTCTTGACCTCCCGCAGATCCTCCATCTTGGGCTTCATCAACCACCTCCATGGGAGCAGGTTGTTGTCCCTGAGCAGGTACGGATTCCTGCGCAGCTCTCAACACTTGGGTTTCTTCCAAATCCTCCATTGGTGTCGGTTGTGTGTCCTGCACAGGTCCAGTGCCTTGGTTGATTTTTGATATATCGCCTACCTCCATCATCTCAGTTTCGACTGAGATGACGTCTAGGATGTTAGGCTCCTCAAGGACTTGGACTCGTGTCACCGCTTTTTTGACCTGACCATCTTTCATTTGGAGTAAACACTCTCGGGCTTTTTCTGGTCACCTTTTATAGTTCCGACACCTTTTGGAGTTGGAAATTTTAAGCAGTAGTAGTAGGTCAAACACGCCACTTTGAATTCATTAATAAACGGGCGGCCAAGGAACCCGTTGTAGGAAGACTGCTGGTCGATAACTAGGAAATCTATGAGCCTAGTCAGTCTCCTTTCGGGATCCCCAGCCGATACAAGCTGGACGCTCAACCTAACACTACCTAGGGGGACGGTTACAGCTTCTCCGAACTCCACTATCCTAGCATTGCTAGGTTCCAGATATGACTCAAAATCACCTAAGGCATCCAAGGTGGATTTGAAGAGAATGTTGGTGAATACGCCGGTGTCCACAAGTAGCCTGTGAACTCGAACGTTCATGATGTTGGCGGTTATCACCAACGAGTCGTTGTGGGGCATCAGTACCCCCTCCAGGTCTGCCGAAGAAAATGTTAGCTCATCAGTAAGCTGTGAGATGGACCTGGGGCCGGAGCTGCCTTCCTGGACTTGGTTTATGGCCCGAATGTCGGACTTCCTCTTTCTCTTGGATATGGAGATCCCCCCGTCCTGGAGACCTTCGGCAGCTCCGATTTCCTCCTCAAGAACTAGGAGTTCTCGGGTGGGCTCCAAGTTTTGCTGAGGCTGGGGAGATGCCCTCCGTCTGTTGTGGGGACCAGGTTGGTCCGCTTCCTCTTCTTCATCATCGGAGGTAGCCCTCCTCTCGAACCTTGGCCTCTTAGCTGGGGCCTTCTTCACGAACTCGGCCAGCTTCCCATCCTCGTAAAATTTCCAGAGTTATTTGAGGAGGTCTCGGCATTCGCTGGTGAAGTGGCCGATGGCCTGATGGTAGGCACAGAATTTGTTGGGGTTGAGCTTCGTGCGGTCCTGGCGGATCCTCCTTGGCTCCTCCAGCATGGCCTTGCCTTTGACGGCAGTGAAAACGTGGTCAACGGAGACAATGAGGACCTGATTGAGCTTTTCTTTGAGCTCGTCTCCCTCGCCAAAGGCCTTTAAGTTCCGAGGGGCTTTGTAGGTGCCCCCAGACTTCTTCCCTTAGGGTTTCCTTTCTTCGTGGGCACCAACTTCTTTGAGCAGTGCTTCCTGCATGGCCACGAACACCCCCGCCTTATGACGGAATTCGGTGTAAGTGTTGGGACATGCGAGGTGCATCTCCTTCCAGAGGTCGGTGCCCCTCTTGAGTCCGGCCATCGCTGCGACGACCTTGGTGTCCTCGCTCACCGGCTCACCTTCTAGTAGGATTTTGTCGAACCTTTCCAGGTACTGCTGGTCGGTCTCGTTCTCGCCTTGATGGATGTTGACGAGTCGGTGCTTCTGGGTATGGTAGGATCCAAACCCAGAGAAGTGGGCCAGGAACTCCCGTGAGAGTTGGCCAAATGAGCAGATTGACCCCGGGGCGAGTGAAGAGAACCAGCGGTGAGCTCGGTCCCCTAGGGTTAGCGGGAAGTTCTGGTACTGGGTGGAGTCGGTGGCGCCAACCGAAATCATGAAGTCTGTGTACTTGGCCAGGTGGACTTTCGGGTCAGATTCGCCCTCGTACTCGGACATCACCGGGAACTGGATTTTCTTCTGGACCGGTGCGCGAAGGATGGCAGGTGCCAACGGAGATGCGGGGAGAGTCGTGACATCAGATCCGCCAGACTTGGCTGCTACTTGTGCTTGTAGCATTTCGATGGCATTTTTCAGCGAGGCCACCTCGTCATCACGGGTCACCTCCGGCGGAGGCTGCTCAAAGGTCGTGCGCCTCGCGGACGCACGTCCCCGTGGTGCCTCACTCTGGGGTGACCTCTCAGTGACGGGCTAGAATTGACGTCCGCCATGGGGGCCTAGCCGGTCAGTGGCGGGCCTTCTCAGCCTTTCGTGTGCGGACCTGCGTGGCTGCTGGTCTGAGTCCCCGTGGGACGCAGCTGGGGCTGCCGTCCGCTCATTTTCCCCGAATCTCGGGCCCAGGCGGCCTTGGAGGACTTCCCTCCTCTGTGATTGGTGGGTACCAGATGCCCCGGTGTAGGCCGACTCCCTTCCGGTGTAAGGAGCAGGATCCTCCTCCACCATCTTGGCCTTGCCGGTCCTCTCCCTGCGCTGGCGAGCTTGTGCCGAGCTCACCTCCTGCTCGGTGGGGAGTACGCTGTAGTCTCCCCAGGTCTGGGTGCCCTGGGTGGGCCTGGTCTGCTCTCGGGCTTCGGCAGCTGGAGCTCGCCTGGGTACCAGGGCGAGCTCGTCCTGCTACCTCTGTTGCAACCTCTGTAAGGTTGCGATGGTGCGTTGGAGCTCGTCGGGGTCACTGGCCAGGTCCCTCAGGGCGGGGGCCAAGTCTTCCTGGGTCACCACAACTCGCGGAGGTCGCGGAGCTGAGGTGCTCTTCTGGGGAGGTGGTTGTGAGGTCTCCACCACCTGGCGTGAGGTCTCCATCTCGGCCTGGTTTTGGTCACCTCCTTTGGACTTTCCCGCAGCTGCGGAGGCCTGTCCTTTGGCGGCTCGAGTGTTAGCCATTTTTGGATTTTGGAGGGGGTAGGTCGCTGCAGGTCGCCGAGATGGAGTGAGGTCGCCGGGATGGAGGTCGTCCAGCTTGGATGGAGCTACGCAAGTTTTCGTCTAGCCTCGCGTGTGATGAATTATTTGGGGTCCGATTTATTCGTGTACACTCTTGCGTTTGAAAACTTTTTTCGAACAAATTTTGTAAATCTACAAATATGGATTTTAACCCGGAAATCTGGGTTTTTGTTTGAAGGAATGAATATGTGTATGTGTATCTTCAAGTGTTCTTTGAGTTCTATCAAGAACACCTTCAAATCTTAAAATCTTCAACAAACCCTAATTTTTTGTTCTTGAAATTTTTTAATTTTCAGATTCGAAAGGGACCCTCCTTCTAGCGCCAAATTGTTGATAGAATTTCTTAATTGTGTTCGTTTATGTGGCTTTATAACGGGTTAATTCTACCAAACAATAATCTTGTGATTTTATGTTCTTGGGAGGGAGAGAGTTTTTAGAGAGAAGTATTGCAATAGGGATTGTATTAATTGTGTGGAATGTGTGAATTGTGTAGTAGTTACAAGAGAGGTCTTATTTATAGGTATGCGGGTGTGAGACGGCACCGTACGAGCCTATTTAGCTTCCGGTGTTGGCGAAGGTCCGTAACCTTCGTCCTGGTCCCTTACACTGCTCCCTACATCGTGCCTCATCCTACCATAATGCCTTAGACTAGATGGGCCTCATTAAAAACCTCGCCGTAAACCACCTTTGTGGATAAACCAGACGGAGGGAAAAAGAGCGCACCATCGGGGTCCTATCGACTGACAGGCGAGCTCATGGTCGAGCTCCTAGGTGAGCATTTGGGCGAGCTCTGATGCCCTGGTGCCCTTGGCGTTGCATAACAGATGGTGTCTCGGAGATCGGCGCCTTGGATGCCGAAGGTGTGCTCTGCACTCTGGCGAGCTCATGGGCGACCTCCAAGGGGTTGTGTCTCTTGATTCCCTAATCCACCTCGAGTAGCTCGCCCATCAACAACCTCTATTTTTCGAGCCTACCGAGCAGCTCGTGAGCCGAGCCGAGCTCATTAAGTAAATGAGTATTTTTTTAGGCTCAGCTCGGCTCATTTAACATATCGAGCAGAGTCGAGTCGAGCCTTAACGAGCCGAGTCGAACCGAGCTCACGAGCGGCTCATTTATTTTAACAGCTCTAGCCTACCTAGATGAATTTGAAAACATACTTAACATTCTAATTATATGGGGGGAAAACATTCAAGAAGAAACAACATTTTATAGAGTACCGCTGCTGTGCACAAGGGTGCATACTATGCACCCTTATATGGGCTTAAAATTCGGACTCAGCCCAAACCCAACTTAAATTTGCGGATCCTACATAAAAATGGGTCGGATAGATTTTTTAACCTAAATCAGTGAGTTTCCAAAAAATTGAAGAACACCGCTGTAATCAAACACGATTGAAAGCAATTTTAATTCATAAAAACATAAATCAAACACGATTCAATGGCCGATCCTGAAGAAAACTTCAAATCATCAGGTAATTTAAACAATTTCTTCTTCAGATTTCTTCAAAAATATTTATCATAACAATTTTTAACAACAATCCTTTCTTCACAGATAATATTCTCTATAGAATTCAATTTGAGGGTGAAGAAGATGAAGACGAAGAAGAAAAAGCAGAAGAAAAAGAAGAAGATCAGGAAAAAAATCATGATTCTATTATAATAGTTGAAGAACCAGAGCCAACAAATATAGAAGGTATAATTAATGTATAATTGAGGAATAGTAATCCATATTTCAGTTGTTATTTAATATGCTATGGGTATTTATTACATATTACTTGGGTATTACTAAAGAATTCTTCGGGTATTTATTATCTATTCTTCGGGTATTACTAAAGAATTCTTCGGGTATTTATTATTTATTGTTTGAGTATCACTAAAGAATTCTTCAGGTATTTATTATCTATTTATTGGGTATTACTAAAGAATTCTTCAGGTATTTATTATCTATTCTTCGGGTATTAATAAAGAATTCTTTGGGTATTTATTATCTATTGTTTGGGTATTACTAAAGAATTCTTTGGGTACTTATTATCTATCCTTCAGGTATTACTAAAGAATTCTTTGCGTATTTATTATATATTTTTTGGGTATTACTAAAGAATTCTTTAGGTATTACTAAAGACATCTTTGGGTATTTACATAATATTATTATGGTATTGCTTAATTATCTTTGGTTTATTCCATTTTGCTTATTAAAACATTCATGCTTTGGAATATTATAGTACTTCATTCTATTTTTCACACTGACTCACATATCTTATTTCAAGAATTACAATCTACAACTGATTGTCGTGATATAAGAGGTTCTTTAATTGGTGTTGAGAAAGATACAGTTGATCAGATGTATAAATTATACTGCTTACATGCACGTTCTTTGGGATTCAGTGTTAGAAAATCAACAAACAGATTTTCTGCAGGAGAAACACGTATATTGTTGGGGAAAATATTTGTGTGTTCTTGTTCTGGATTAAGAAAAGGTGATAGTGGTTCAAGCACTGGAACATCAGATAAAAAAAGGAATATTGGAATTACAAGAACAGAATGCAAATCTAGGATGTCAATCAGAAGAACTAATGAAGGAAAATTTGAAGTCGTGCAGCATGAAATGGAACACAACCATGTGTTAACAAGACCAGAGTGGGGTCATTTACATCGTTCGGAACGATAAATTACAGCAGAAAAAAGAAAACTTATTGAAGATATGGTGTCATCAAGTATGAGAACAATCGATTCTTATCGATACATGGAGGAGAAGAAAATTTGGGACACACAATGAAGGACCATTACAATTTGGTGAACAAATTAAAAATCCAAGAAGTTAAAGGTGGAGATGCCAGTAATCTTATTGAGATCATGGAAAAACAAGAATCTGAAGAAAAGAGTTTTTTCTACAAGATTAGATTAAATGAAGATGGGAGGCTTTCAAGTATATTTTGGAGGGACTCACTAATGATGGAAGATTATGAAATATATGGAGACGTAATGGTTTTTTACACGACATACAGAACAAACAAGTACAATTTGATCTGTGCTCCATTTGTAGGAATAAACAATCACTGGAAAATGTTATGTTTGGCTGTGCATTTATATCGGATGAGAAGACAGAAAATTTCGAGTGGCTTTTCCAAATGTTCAAGAAATCAATGAGATACAAATGCCCAAAGACAATATTCACAGATCAAGATTTGGCAATAGCAACTGCACTGGAAAAGGTATATAAATTATATACTATAAAATGCTATGATATTTATAACTTCTGCTTAGAGTATTTTTATTTATTCTTAAGGTATTATAATATTGTTCTTGGGGTATAAAAATATTATGGTTTAGATATGAATAATGTATTCTAAGTTTAATAATGAACTGACCTTGGGGTATTATGAAATAAACCTACGGGTATCATTTATTTGCTCTTTGGGTATATTTTTTAAAATATATTTCTATTACAGGAATTTCCAGACACAAGACACAGATTGTGTCTTTGGCATCTCCAACAAAATGCAATTGCAAGATTTGGAGAACTAAAGAGAGATGGTCCTTTTAAAAGTGCATTTAACCATTGTTTAACAGGTTGTGATGATGAGAAGGAGTTTGAAATCAGTTGGGAAAATATGATATCAACTTACAACCTGCAAAACAATGCTTGGTTTAAAAGACTGTATAGTCTTAAAGATAAATGGTGTACAACACTAAGCAAGAACATATTTTCTGCTGGAATAAGATCATCCCAAAGAAGTGAAAGTACTAACCACGCAATAGGATTTAAAGCGCACAAACAGATAAATTTGACAGAATTTTACAAGATTTTCAATGAGACATTAACTCAGTGGAGGAGGACAGAGAAAAAAGATGAATTCAATTGTTCAAGAATGACACCAGAATCTCCTTTTGGAATGAAAGGGATTATAAAGCATGTTGCAGAGGTATACACTCACACAATTTTTAAGCACTTTGAAAAAGAGTTCACAAAATCTCTGTTTGTTTTTTCTACTGTTGCTGAATTCTATGAAACCACCTTGGTTTATAATGTAATGAATGATGAAGGAAATAGAAGTAACAGAGTGGTATACGACACAGCTATGAACCTTTTCAGCAGTGATTGTAAGAAGTTTGAAGAATATGGAATATTGTGCTATCACTGCTTGAGAGTAATGAGTATACACTCTATACAAAAAATACCTGATAATTACATATTAAAGAGGTGGTCCAAACTTGCAAAGGAACAAGTGTGGAACAAGATTGTTGCTGAAGCAACAAATGATAACAGATATCAATTCTACTTTGGGTATTCTTTAATTATTCTTTGGGTATTTTTTAATTATTCTTTGGGTATTTAAATAAATTCATTGGGTATTACTTTGGGTATTATATTATGTTCTTTGGGTATTCTTTGATTATTCTATGGGTATTACTGATATCTTTATGGGGTATTAAATACAAATATTTGGTTATTAACAAATTCTAACTATATTACTCTATCAAATAGGGAAAAATGTTCTAGCAATATACCTTGGAGGCATGATATCATAAGGAAGTACTACAATGTAGTATTGATGAGTGAAAAAATTGAAGAAATGAGAGAACTCATAAAAGATGGATATGAAAAAATATGTACAGTTCTTAATGCAAGGAATTCAAAGCAACATGAAGACATTGAGGCTCATTCCGAAACATCGATCAAAGTTCTCGATCCCAAACGTTCAGTAACAAAAGGAAGAAGTAAAAGGATTAAGAGTGGTATCCATACTAGAAAGAAGAACAAGTCAACAACTTCACAGTCATCACATATGAGAGAATATGGATCAATTACACCTAATCCTCATATAATTTGAATGAGGATTATATTTATGTTTTGATTAATAAATTAATGTTACATTTTTTCAATATAAATGTTTATTACAATAGCAAGTGATTTATCAAATTTATTGTATCTGATGTGTATTATATTTTTTTAAAATTCATTAATTCTCAAGAAGTGAAAAGTAGAACCCGAAGATCAAATAATTGATACCCCATTAACAATATATGAATACCCCAATAATAAGTAATACTCAAATAAAAAAAATAATATTTTATTCAAAAATTTCGCTCAGATAAAAAAAATTTAAAAGTAAAATAAAATTTACTATATAAGGTAAAAAAACCCTAGAACGACGGCAGTACGTTCCTAAATTCAATCGACGGAAAATTCGACCGACGCAGCATCAAAAAATCATCCAAAACGGTAACAAATCTTCATAATCTTCAACGAATCATTCATAAGAAATGCTAATAGTTCTTCATTCTTGATTTCTCTCTCTCTGTCTCCCTCTCTCTCTCTCCCCCCCTCTCTCTCTCTCCCCCTCTCTCTCTCTATCTCCCTCTCCCTCTCACTCTTCATGTACTGAGCATTATATATGAGAAAAATACTCCATTTCATCATCTGAAAGAATTTTCATATGATAATATTGAAATTTTTCCGTGTATAAAAAAAACTGTAACTTCAAACATAACTATAATCTTAATTTATATGTTTTTTTGGGTATTAAAAAGTTATCCTTGAGGTATTATTGATTTTTTATTAAATTGTTCTTGACATATACTGTTAGGGTTTTCTTTACTTGTTCTCTGGGTATAATTCTATTATTAATAGGGTATTGTTAGTATCTTGTTAGGGTATTAGCATGTAAAATATATAATAATAATTAAAAATTTATATATTTATTTGTTTACTTTAAAAAGATGACTTCCTTACTAGCAAATTAATTTATTAAATTGATTTATTATTAAATTATTCTTGACATATACTATATTTGCTAGGGTATTCTTTACTTGTTCTCTGGGTATAATTATATTATTCATGAGGTATTATTAGTATCTTGTTAGGGTATTAGCATCTAAAATATATAATATTAATTAAGAATTTATATATTTATTTGTTTAATTTAAACAGATGATTCTTTACTATTAAATTGAGTTATTAAATTAATTTATTATTAAATTGTTCATTACATATACTATATATGTTAGGGTATTCTTTAATTGTTCTCTGGGTATAATTCTATTATTCATGGGGTATTATTAATATCTTGTTAGGTATTAGCATCTAAAATATATAATATTAACTAAGAATTTATATTTTTATTTGTTTACTTTAAACAGATGAGTTCTTTCTTCAAACCCCTCATTGGCAACAACCTCTTCATTCCTAAACTGGTGAGTTTTGTTTATACATAATATATAAAAATTAATAAAATATTTAATCATAATTATTCATTTATGTGCAGAGATTACCTACTCGGTTTATAGATGAAAATGCAAATTCATTTGCACAACCATCAACTGAAATGACACTGACAGCAAACTACCATCATGGCAAGAATTGGAAAGTTAAAATAGAGAAAATTGATGAATATCATTACTTCAATGAGGGATGGATGACATTTGTTGAAGAAGCTGATATAGAATTGCTTGATTTGCTCACTTTCACACTGATTGATGAGCATTCAATCCATGTTGATATCTTTTCAAAAAATGGTTGCTGCAAGAACTGCTCAAACTATGGTTTGTAGTTTTAATAAACTTACATTCATTTAAATTGCAAAAATATATTTACAGTTTTTTAAATTTCCATATGTATTAAACACATTCTGATGATGATGATGAAGAAGATGAAGTTCAACTTGGGCAGAATAATTTGAGTTTCGAAAAGGAGGTCAAGGACTACCATTTCACTTCAAATAAAATGGTAATTTATATAGATTTTTAATTTCATTTATCACAAAAAGATCACAAAAAGGAGACACACAATATCTATTTTTTATTTCATTTAAATAATATATTGTTTTATAGGACGTCCCCATAAATTTCATAACTCCTGCTGGACTGCTGAACAAAAGGGAAATCATATTGAAGGACGAGAAAGCAAGAGCATGGAAAGTTCAAATGAGAACCAGAGGTGCTGGTGTGCATTCATTTTGCAGTGGCTGGAAAAAATTTCTTCTTGCAAACAATGCTACAGTAGGTAGCATTGTTAAGTATGAGTTCGTGTGTGATGAAGTCATACATGCAATTGTGAAAAAAAATTAACAATTACTGTGTTTGCTTTGTATGCCTCATAAGAGGTTAATCTACTTTTTTTTTTATTACAAAACAATTACAATGTTTGGTTTGTATACCTCTTATGAGGTTTATTTTGAATGGTTTAATATTAATGTGTCTATGAATGGTTATTTTGAATGTTAGAATAATATATATCACTGCTAAAAAAATACACATATATTTTATCCTTTCAATACCCAAAGAACAAATAATAATACCCAAAGATAATAATTCAATACTTAAATAACAGTTAATCAATACCCCAAAAAATATAAAAAAACAATACATACTAGTTTTATAATAATTAAAATAAAATAAATAAATACCTAAAAACCATGCCAAATATACCCAAAGAACAGATAATCAATACCCGAAGACATAAAAACAGATACCCAAAAATCAGATAATCAATACCCGAAGACATAAAAACAATAACCAAAGAAATAAAAACAGATACCCAAAGATCAGAACAACAATACCCAAATATCAAATGATCAATACCCAAAGATCAGATAACAAATACCCAAAGATAATATAACAAATACCCAATGACAAGATTAAATATACCCAATGACCAGTTTACTAATACCCATAGAACAAGTCAAAAATACCTAAAGATCAAGTCACAGATACCCAAATAACAGATTACAAATATAATTAAACTAAGTACCAATACCCATAAATTTGTTCTAATATCATTACACTTATCAAAAAACAACCAAACCATTGTTCAACTACATAAAACCATTGTTCACAAATATCATTTTCTTTCACAAAGCCCCACATTCAACCTCAAACTATTGTTCATATACCTGAAACTACAGATTGTTCACAAATTTACAAAACAACCTCAAACCAACATTTTTCAGTTCAGTTTCTTCCTCTTCCCCCTTCCCAAATTACTATCAATTTGTTTTAAATTATCCGCAACACGCTTTTTCTTTAACTCATTAGCTTTTTGTTGTTTCAGCTTCATCTCATTGTCCAAATCCTTAATCAACTTTGGTTTAGATTTATAAAAATCATAAACCTTCTTTATGAGATCACCCCTAGACTGATTCAAGTTCGAAAGCAAGATCACATAACAGATTTCAGCGCGCATCACTAAACGAAATTCAGCCTAAAAAGAAAAAAAATAAGTTAATAACAAACAATAAAGAATAAAAAAATTTAATTAAGAATAAAAAAATACCTTTGTCAAATCTGGAGTTGTGTAGGCAGTACCAATGAAATGCTTCATATGATGCATCATGTAAACACCACAATCCTTATCTGGCTTACCAGTCTGCCATTTCTATGACACACTCTCATAAACAAAATCTCCAACATCATCAGCTCTAGGATGTTTCTTTTATTTCAAAAATCGTCTCATCAAAATACACTAAAACATAAAACAATAAAAATTAAATTAACATATAATAATAACAAACAAACAAATAATTTAAAATGTTAGAGATATATACCAATAAATGAGCAGATCTAGTGTAATCATTAATCTTCTCCTCATGCCGCATGTTATCCAACAAGTGTACTTTGTCGTCAACAAAATTAATTGCAACAACAACATAATGATTGTGATACCAACAGGAATAAAAAGCTGTAAAAAAAAAATTAGAAAAAAATAATATAAAAAATACAGAAAAAAATAATAATAAATACTAACCATATCAGCCGTCATAAATGAACCCTCATACACAGACAGTCATTCATTCCAAGCTGAGTAAACATCATTTTCAACACTTTTTGTAGATTTTTCATTCACTACAACTTCTGCAACAAAATACTGTTCCACAAAATAAAATAAAATAAAATATAAATTCATATATAATAAACAGTAAAAAATAAACACAAACAGCAATTTAATAAAGAACAATTACTAATACACAACATCAATTCATTGACACCCAATGATAACCTAAATAACAACTGAAAAATACCCAAAGAAGAAAATAAAATACCCAAAGAACAATTAGTAATACCCAACAACAATTCATTGACACATAAACAATAAATGAGAAATACCCAAAGAACAAATAAGAAATACCTAAAGAACAATTAGTAATACCCAACAACAATTCATAGAGACAAAAGATAACCTAGAGAACAGTTGAGAAATACCCAAAGAACAAATGAGAAATACCCAAAGAACAAAATAAAATATCCAAAGAACAAATAACAAATACCCAAACAACAAATATTTGTAATACCCCAAACCAAATTAGGATTTTCTATTTTATATATTAAATGTTATGTTTTATGTATATATATATATATATTTTAACTTACTGATTTTTATCTCTTTAAGGACATTATGTTTTTAAAAGGTTGATTTCTACTCAACGGTTGGTCCAAAATCAGAATCGGGAGCACTCCTAGCACCGTAACTGCGAATCAGACTTAAATATATCGATGGAATGAGTAAGATAAGGTCCTAAATAGGCTTTTAAAGGCCTTTAAGTTTAAAAGAATTATTAAACAAAAAAATATAGACGTAATGTCAAACCGAAAATCCTAAATTTCAAAAATCATCAATCCGGCGAGTAATTACAGTTCCTAATCAAGACTTAATTAGTAAAATGAGTAAAATACAAGTTTTGATTAATAAATACAAGATATAAAAATTCTGTGTGCCAAAACGATCAAAATATTAATTTTCGAAGCCTAAAACGCAACCGAATAATATCCGATTTCAACACCGAAAACCATATCGCATCCCAAAATACAGTTAGAACTCAAATTCCCCTCCTAAATACCCCCATGACCAACACCAATCTGATTTTTTGAAGAAAATTGGGTCAAAGTGTACCATACCCCTAAATTAAGGAACCATGTTTTCTTTCCTACTCCCCAACTTTTCATACCTACCCTTGACTTCTCCTACCCTCTCCTACACCCTCATGGTCAGTCACATGCTCCCATTTTCCTATATATACATTGTCTTGGTTCATTTCCCTACTTTGAGCAAAGAAATCCAAGAAGGAAAATCAAACAACACCTCCCTCTCCCACTTTCTCTCAACTTTCGGTCTTCTCTTATTCAAAGGGGGAAGGAATATTTCTTCTCTCATTTCCAACTCTAGAAAGCTTTCATTTTCAAGTATCAAGACATCCATGGAATTGGGTTGAAGGTTGGAGTCATTTCCTTGCAAAGAAGAAGCCAACATCTCTCCTTCTCTCTTTAAGTTCATGTTTTCCCCTCTATTTTTTCCTAACTTACTATATTGCCTTGTTTTAGCTCAAAACCAAAGTATTCCTCCAAGTGGTGCTCCATTCCTATAAGCTTAAGGGTCAAGGGACAAATAAAGCTTTTTTTATTAACAAGAAAAAGGCTCCAAAGGTTGTAAAACCCCAACTCAAAACATTTGGTTTTCTTGCATGTGTATGAAAGCTATGTGTGTTTATTGTTCCATATTTTTTAGATACCATGAAACCTTAGGACTTTGTTACTTTTAATGTTTAAATGCATGTTAAATGAAGTCTTGGATGATGTTTTTGAAGGTGTTAAAATGTTGGTGGCATGGTAGTTATAGAATAGAAAATGTAAGTGAAAGCATGCACACAAACCACACACTCTATACACTGACCTCGGATTTATTACAGGATTCGGAACTCATGATTTATATATTTTTGGATTATCTTTATATGGTTAGAAACTAGATCAACTTATCTTTCATTTGAATCTAGTTTGAGCAATTTTGAAGTTTTCGTTAATAAGTTATGAATTTTCTAAGAATGTGTGACAAAATGCTGCGTATTTCAAAATTATGGATTTTCTGGGAGTAATCAGTTCATGGAAAAATATTTTAAAAATTATGATAAAGTACTAAATGAAGCTTAGTACCTGAATGATTTATTTCAAGATTTTTAGAAGTGTATAAATACTTTTACCAAAATTATTTATAAAGTTGCACAGTTTCTGGAATTTCTGGAACGCCATGTTTTGAAAACAAGCCTAGAACTCATGTTTTCCTAAACAAAATTACATGAAATAAATTTTATTAGTAAAGTAGACTTGATGTGGTATCTACTGTAAAAATTTCACAGTTTTTGGATGAGTTTTGATATTTTTATAAAATGCTCCAAGTTGGTATAAGTGTAGTCCAAAATGCAAACTGCCCTACTTGAATATTGTTGCTCATGTGTGACCTTCTTGTTAAAAAAAAAAGTAAATATTTTCCATGATAAAACTAGTCTAAATGCTATGTTAGTGAAGGCTATGTGTTGATAAATGCTATTTGAATGCATGATTTAAGTGAATGGCATGATGTTTGGTGTTGATTTTAGATTAAGGATTATATTTTCTTGTTTGCCTTGAGAAGTCCAAAAATTTGGAATTCTTTGATTTTTTTTGAGAAAAATCGGCTCGAGCACAACTTTTGTAAAATAAACTATTAAATACTAGGTGAACTTGGGGATCTCCATGATTTATTTCAAAGTTTTTGAACTAGCCTAAATATTTTAAAAAATTATTTTGCTAAGGTCGCACTGTTGGATTTTTTTTTTTGGAAAACCTATGAAAATCATTGTCCTCTTTCTAAAAATGTTCCAATGCCCAAAATTTTAACTTAAAAAATAAATTGCCACATATTTTTGGTGTTATACACCTAATAATGATCCCATTATACTAACTTTGTGATTTTTTTTGGTTATATTAAAATGTGTTTAGAAAATACTTAAGAATAGAAAATAAAAGGTATTTCTTTTCAAATTGTTTCTTTCTAAAATAGATCATATTTGATGAGCATGATGTGATAGTGATTTGGAGTTCTAAAATGCTATGTATGAAATTTTGTTTGCATGGTTTTGAACTCATTATTCTAATTTTATGATGATATGTTTATCATTTAAAGGTTTAGGACACAAGTTATTGCAAGTTTAAAACCTTAGCAAATTGCATGCTATATGTTCTTTTTATTTAATGTTTAGGACATTAAAATAGTATATGTTCTTCTATTTTATGGTGTATGTGCTATATACTCTTCAAGTTTATAATATCATATTTCCTTGCAAAGTTTAGGATATTATGTTTTCCTTGCTATGTTTAGAACATCATGCTTTCTTGGTATGTCTAGTACATAAAGTTTTCTTGCTAATTTTAAGATGTTATATTCTCTTGTTTGAATTTATGACTATTTATTTTCTTAAGTGATAAGAGTAAAGAGAATAAGACTTTAAGTGCTCAAAAAGTCCCATTTCGGACGAACGTGTATAAAATCTAAAAGAATTTCTAAGACATCAATAATTGAAACGCAACGAATGATGCTAGGTGTAAGTGCGAGAACGGTGATGAGGATTTCTGGGTGAAAAGAACGGTGATTGTTTTAACAAAAGGAAAGCGTTTAAGGTGGGTGACATTTACTGTATTGCCTTGAATACTATATGGACTGATGGTGTATGCGGATGAAAATGTTTTGACCTTCGGGTCCAGTTACGAGGTTATTGCCCAAATGCCTACGGGCGAAGTATCTCAAATGATATGTAGTGGTCTGGCTTGTGTAGCTAGGCGCCGCGGTGGA
>JAPKLY010000155.1:600419-613551 GCA_026898435.1 Prunella vulgaris | reverse complement strand
AAATGATATGTAGTGGTCTGGCTTGTGTAGCTAGGCGCCGCGGTGGACAGAGCCTCAGGGCTATATCTCAAATGATATGTAGTGGTCTGGCTTGTGTAGCTAGGCGCCACGGTGGACAGAGCCTGAGGGCTATATGATTAAAAGTATCTCAAATGATATGTAGTGGTCTGGCTTGTGTAGCTAGGCACCACGGTGGACAGAGCCTACGGGCTATATGATGAATGATGAGCCTTTGTGGCTATGAAAAATGTTTTTACAAAAATGATATGTTTGCGTACTACCAATCTGTATAGTAGCGTACAGGTCGCCCACACTGAGAATTCAAATCTCATCCCCCCTATTTATAAATCTTTTTCAGGATATGACGAGGTGGAGTTCGTGCCAGTGGAAGAGTGATACGGTTTCCTGTATTGGTATTTTGTCATGCATCAAAAGAAAAGGAGTTAAGAACGATAACTCTTATTATGACTTTATGAATATGCCAAAGTGAAGAACAGTTATAAAATCTCTGGATGATAATGTATGATAGTTATCTTGTTGTCTTTTTTGTGCCAAACTTTTTATAAAGATCCTAGCATAGTAAATCATCAAAATGGTCACCGCGTCTTTCATAACAAAAAAAATTATCTTTCCGCTGTACATGTATCCTTTTAACAAAACATATGCTTCCGCTATCTATTTAATGTCATTAAAAGTGTTTCATATTTTGAAAAAAAAAATAGTATGGA
The DNA here is from genome assembly GCA_026898435.1 of Prunella vulgaris. Taxonomy (NCBI): domain Eukaryota; kingdom Viridiplantae; phylum Streptophyta; class Magnoliopsida; order Lamiales; family Lamiaceae; genus Prunella; species Prunella vulgaris. The sequence continues at coordinate 612,823 of JAPKLY010000155.1, read as the reverse complement.
TTTTCAGTTACTAAGTGATGACTCGGGTTTCTAGAATAACGAAATTGCATTTTGGAAAACTAGGGCGTTACAATATTAATACCCATCAACAATACATTAACACCCAAAAAGACAACACATTATACCCATAATAAATTAAACTATACAACAAAAATAGCTAAAAAACAACTCATTATGCAAATAATAATAACACAAAAACAAATAAAGATAAGTCTTACGCTGTGATTAAGATTAAAACAGAATCTGCTCCTCCTAGAATCAGAAATAATCTCAGCAGTAACCTCTAAGCACCATGCAGTAATAACGGTGCTGTCAATTTCTTCATTGGGTAACAAACTCATTATCCCATCTTTAGTCACAAATATTGAATCTTTGTACAAATAATAGCTATTCCTGCAAAACAAAAAAAGTAAAAAAAAAAAATTACATACAAATAAATAAACACTAAAAATAAAAAATTGAAATAATACTTACAATGCAACAGATCCCTCTCCATCATAAAAACAGAAATCGACAACCTCCAAGTGAGTTTGGAACATTGTTTTATAAAGCCTCTTATTTGCTCTAACCAATTTGGATACATATCCAATATCATCATGTATCAACCAAAATAAACTCCTACCATCATCACCTATATTCTCTCTATTCATACTAACAGATTTTATTGCTTCTTCAATTTCACCATCAAGACCACCCAACCTACTCTTCAACATCACTGAACCTTGCGGAGTCTTCTCAACCTGTGCACTCTTTACTGCAGCAGCTTTATCAAACTTCTTCATAACTTTCAGAACCTCAGGATCTGTACCAGAAACTTTATCTTTTCGAGCAACTTCTTCCATTTCTTTACCAGCTTGACGATCATCAGAAACTTTATCATTTCCAACAACCTTCTCAGAAATCTCAAGATCGCACACTTCAACAGGCTTGGCATGAACGATCTTATCAGAATCAAACACCTGAACACCCTTATCATGAACAACATCCTCAGAATCAGACACTTGAACACCCTTGTCACAAAAAACTTTCTCAAAATCAGACACCTGAACACCCTTATCATGAAAAACCTTCTCAAACTCAGACACCTTGACACCCTTATCAACCTTAGAAACAGTTTTTCCCTTATAATTCTTCAAATTAACAAGGTCTCCAACAATGTCTCCATAATAAGCCTCATCAAACCAATCTTCAGAACTACTAAGATTAGTTTAAAAAACAACAGGATCTGGAGTAAGCAATTCAAAACTCGGAGCTGAATCAGCAAATTGCTTCATCAATGTCGCATACTTTAAAAGCTTATCAACATAACGATGAAGCTTAGGATTCATAAAAAATTTCTGAGTGTCAGACACATCAGATTCAACAGTGGACTCTAACTGAGAACTGTTTAAATTTGCATTCTGAATACAGTCCATAAGCTTTTGAACCTTCAAATTAAAGTTTTCATAAAATTCTCTTGCTTCACCTTTAATTGACAATATCAATTCTTTTATCTCCTGCAAGATAAAATGTGTTGGGACAATCTGAGTATTTTGATTAGATCCCAAAACCCCTGATGAATCTGCCTAAGTACAGCTGTTCAAGATAAAATAGTTCAGGATAGTTAGGTTAGAAATTCAGTACAGGAGGAACTTGCTGAAGACTGAAGAATATTGGAGTCGACCCAATTTACTGAAGTCTGAAGTATAATCCATCCTGAAGGAGTCAGTCAGTCTTGCTGAAGATTGCCTGGGTCTGAAGCTGAAGATCGAAGCCTGTTAATCCGTCCTGAAGACAATCCTGAAGTACCATCGACTGATGTTTCTACTGAGTACACTAAGCATACTCAGGACAGAACTTAGTCAGTGAAGAGTAAGTATAATCTATCAGGCTGTACTGAATGCACTTAAGACCTGACTTAGGCATTGGTTCACTTTACCTGAATCATGTAAGTCCAAAGCAAAAAGGTTACACATACTGGGCTGAATAATCTATCAGGCTGTGCTGAAGACACATAAGACCTGACTCGGGCAGTAGTTCAGATCACCTGAACCATGTAAGTCCAAGGCAAAAAGGTTACTTATGCTATGGGACAAGAGACAAAGAGAATGTCAGTAAGACTCCAATGAAGACAAACATTCAGACAGAGTTATTAACAAGAGACTCAGAGTATTGAATGTACAAGGAAGGACGAATGTCTGAAAGTCAACTAGCCGTTAGAACGGAGAGCCAATGATCTTTCGACACGTATGTACGGAGTCTGAGCAGCATTTAATGCGGCATTTAATGCGTCTCAAAGTTGCAGGAGATGGGACAGACTTGCCAGAATAAGCATGACGGTTAGGTCAAACAGTATTTCTAGCCTGCAACCACCCCAAAATAGGAAAGATTTGATTAGATCTCCTCCAACGGATCTATTTTGAATCTTGCCTATAAATATGGAGAACCTTGCACCCATTCAAGGTTAACGGGAAATTTCCAAGAGAAAACTCTCAAGAATCCAAGCTCTCAAAGCATACTATAAGCAACACTCTGCAATTAAATTTCCCTAGTGTTGTAGTAGGATTCACTCTGTATTTGCTTAGATCGATAGCTCTAATATTTAGCATTGTTTTGTATTGCTAGAGCTATCTCAGTTGGAAACCAGAATACCAAACCACTCAGGGTGTGAGATTGGTTGGTTAGAAGGACTGGGACTTGTAAAACGCCCAAGGGTCAGTTCCTAAGAGAGGAAGTTGGCTACTCGTGTCCCTTGGCACGTAAAACCAAGCACCTATCCTCAGGGTTTTGAGGATAGCTTCCTGTTAAATCAGGCCGTGGACGTAGGAGTTGGTTATCTCCGAACCACGTTAAAAAGACTCTTGTGTGCTGATTTACTGTTTTGTTCAGGATCATAACTGTCATCATAATAAACTGAACACTCTGCATTGTTTTATCCTCAGGACTGAATCAATCATCCTGAATCTTTATACTGTGCACTCAGCCATAACCACCAGTTTACTAAGCAACTCAGAGAAAATGCTTTCAGAAACTAAAACGAGTAGAATCTAAGGGCTCACTTTCCGCACGTACTCTAGCTCACTGAGATAGTAGTCCAACTGACTCGCTTCCAAGCAGTCAGTAGGTTTGTTATCTCTACTGAGCTTCCGAGCACATTACTCACACTTAGCTTATCTGACTCGTTACTGAACTGTCCCTGCTGTCCCTGTGGACCTTCAGCATACTGAGTAATTCAGGAAATCCTGACTAAGAGTGTAAGAGCATTTTTCTGAGTCTTTCAGAAAAATCTGTCATCAGTGTATTCCCCCCATACACTGATTGTACTCGTTTCGGGACCAACAAAATGTAAATAAAAAAAAAACAATTCTAATTAATAATTAACTAATAAACAAAAAATCAATAGAATAATAAAATATAAAAATTATTAATACCCAAAGATAAAAAATAAATACCCCAAGATAAACATATTAATACCCATACAGTAAAAAAAAATACCCAAAGACTACCAAAATAAATACCTGAAACTGATCATTATCTTCCTTTTCCTCCTCATCCTTTGAATCACACCTTGACTCCGTTGGTGTTTTATTCAGCATTCCATTACTAGAGAGTGGATACAAATCCTCAACTAACTCACCTGAACCAAATATTCCAGCACTAACCTCTTCAGCAACCCTTTTCCTCAACTTCTGATCAGTCCAATGCTTGATCAATGGAATATAATGAGGTTCACAAACACCTCTCCACTTCAATAGGTGAAAATATATTATTTGTAAAAGAATGACACAACCACTGATATTTTTCACAGAACCCCTTTTGTACAAAGTAATAGACTCAGACAACCTCCTCAACACAAGTTCACACCAATCAAACTCAAGAATACAATCTGGATTCTCTAATGCTTTATAAAAGACGGGATTAACACTTCTATTTGCAGAAGGACACAGAAAAGAACACATACTATACAAAACAAATAATCGAAGGAAGTTTCCCTATCGGACTCTTTGCAGCAAACCCATACTTCTGAGCAAATGTATTAAAAGCAGAGCAATCATCAGACCTACGATAAAGAGGGATCTCTCTCCCTTCGTTCCTTGGAATCTTAAAAACATCATAAACATCATCAGCAGTAATTGTAAACTGCCGAAAATAATCAACCACTAACATACGACTGCTACCATTGAAATTATCAACAAGCCAATCAATCATGCCACTGTTTACAAACCTAGTAAGCTTTAAATCCAGCAAACCTTCAAAACTAATACACTCCAAAGACGCCCTTTGTTCATCATTCAAACTTTTAACCAATTCACATAATCCATGTGGACGACACTGAGATATAATTTTACTGCAAGACAAATAATATATAATACATTAAGTAATATCCAAAAGAAAATATAATGAAAACCAATTAATAAATACATCAACAACAACAAAAAATACCTCAAGATAAACAAAATGATACCTAAAGAAGAATAACAAAATACCCAAAGAAGTAAAAAATAATACCCAAGGTTAAAGTCAAAAAATACGAAAATAACAACCAAATAATACACTAAAGACATCTACATAATAACAAATATATATAAAAAAAATAACAGAAAATACACAAAATCAAATAACAAATAACAAAACAATTCAATTAACAAAATAACTACAACAAAATGACATATTACATACTAAAAAAACAAATAAATAATAATACCCGAACATAAAATAAGTGATACCCAAAGAATAAAAAATACATACCCATAGCAGAAAAAGTAATACCCAAAGACTAAAAATAAATACCCAAAGAATAACAAATACATACCCATAGAAGAAAATTTAATACCCAAAGACTAAAAAAAATACCCAAAGAATAACAAAGTAATACCCAAATAAAAAAAAAATACCTAGAAATCTCTTCTCCAAAAACAGAATGCACCTCCGATGAAACAACCTTAGCAGATTTCCCTTTGCTTGAAATTTCCTTTCCAGATTTCGCTTTATTTACAAGAGATTTGATAGATTTCTTCTTCTCCTTCAAAAAAACAATAAGTCTATCATCTTCTTCCTTCGGTGCATGTTCAACACGATCACCAACGAAAGGAACTATCTCATCACACTTATTCACAGGAGAATCTCGATATTTTTTTCTCTGATACACAATATATTTCTTGTGCTTAGGTCCACTACCTTTAAGAACAATATATTTCCTCTTCTTCACCATTATAACAAAAACAAACCCTAACAACATTACAAACAGAGCAAGATCATTAGAAACGATACTCAAAAAACAATATATTAAAATGAAGTACAATGATACTCATAAAAAATAACTTACAACGTATATTGCAGACGAAATCCGAACAAAATGCACCGCGAACAAGAAGAAGAACAAAGAAGAAAAACTTGGAAACGAGAACACGAAACTAACGTAGTTTGAAAAATGATGAACACGAAACAATGATACATGGAAGGAAAGAGCGGTTAATAGCCGGTTTAATTAAAACCCGAATAGAGGTCCGCGCGTTTTCAAAATGGATACCAAAGTTGGATCCAATTTTTTTTAATTGGGCCCAAATACAAAGGGCCGAAAATTCAGCCCATATAACAAGGGTGCATAGTATGCACCCTTGTGCATATAAGAATTTGTGCATTTTATATATATCAAATTTTCTTACATAGAATTGTATAAAGTTTGAGGGGCGATTTAAATTATTCAAAAAAAATAATTATCTAAAGGGAATTTGTTTTCCTTAATTTTTATAATTAGCATATTTGTATTAATATAGTCTCTAACCAAATATAGAAAACAAAATTATATAAATTAGTCTTCCGATCCATTTTTACTTTTAAATAATATTAATTATTTTATTAAAATATACTCTATACTAGTTTAATAAAAGGGTTAATATCAAATTGCATCCTACATTATGGGTTGTTTATCAATTTGCATCATATACTATTTTTTTTTATCAAATTGCAATCCATATTATACATTTTTTTACCTATTACAACCTAAATTAATTTTTTTTTTCCCGCAATATGTGCAAGACACATTTATCTACCAAGGACATAATTGTCCATTTAAATATTTTATTTCATAATAATACACTACTAAAAAACATTAAGCATAATTTAAATTTAATAAAATCACAAAAAAATAAAAACAAAATAAGGGGAGATTTCTTACTTTGTTGAGCATTATAATTGCTAAATCTAAACGAATGGTTTGAAATTATGTCCTTGATAGATAAATAAAATATTTAAATGAACAATTATATCTTTGGTAGATAAATGTGTCTTGCACATATTGAAAAAATAAAAGAAAATTAGTTTAGGTTGTAATATGTAAAAAAATGTATAATATGGATTGCAATTTGATAAAAAAAAAAAGTATAGGATGCAAATTGATAAACAATTCATAGTACAAAATGCAATTTGATATTAACCCTTAATAAAATTATTTATTGCATTATATAAAAATGATAGCAACTCGACAATGAAATGTTTTATTAAAATTGAGTACATTTCTTGAATTAAACTCTTTCATTTCCTGGTAATCCGGCGAAGTCTGTTAGCAATAGTCGGATTTCTAACGGCGCTCCAGTTGTTGTTAAGCATCCCAAATTCTTCATCGAAACTGTGAACCCCATTTCTAATGTAATAACTCCCTTGCAATGCCCATACACTCCAATCCAGATTCGAAGATGCCAAATAGCTCGTAAAACAGTTGAAGAAGGGGTTATCGGCCCCCCCGAAGTGCGCTTGATTAACTCCAAATTCAGTAACGAATAGCGGAGCAGCATTTGGACCCTCCGTCAAAAATCCTGCGTCACTGTGAAATTGCTGAATAAATTTTGAGCATGCCTGCTTAAATGGTTGCTTTACCCAGAAATCTCCTCCACCACTGAATGAATATCTATGTATCTCGTAAACTATTTTATTTTTAAAATTTACTTTTAATGGTTGTTTTTGTAGGAACCCTAAAGTGAGGTCATAATTTAATCCCGAAATTAATATTAGAAGTTTGGGATTAGCATTTTGGATTGTTGTTGCTCCTTGCGCCGCGTAATCATACCAAGCCTTTTCGTTTTGCCGTGCCCCACGAAGCTCGTTTCGCAGACTCATTCCTACAACCTGCACTCATTAATTAATTAATATTGTTACTCAAGCATCAACAAATTAAAATTTTTATTTTTTTGTCATGGTAAACTTTATAATTATTATGTTTTAATTAATATTCTTCTTTTACTCATATATTAATTGACATTAACAGAACCAAACTAATTTTGCACTTCTAATGCATTCTGTATATATCATTATGATAACAATATATAATAATAGATCGACAACTTTATTATTCGGCTTAATTGCATTTTTTATTCCATGAATTTTTTTTATCAAAATTAATGGATTAACGTGAGACCAAATATGTTCGATACAAATTCTAATTGGATCACTGATGCAATTTATTTTAACGGATGAGATTAAATATGCTAAGAAGAAAAAAAAAGAAACATGACTAGATCATTTATCATAAACACACAAATTCTCCTGGAACCAAAAATTCAATTTACCCATTATTATTATATAAAACCACATAATCTTCCACATTCTGATTTAACATTTATAAATTTAAATCTAAATCTCCTAAAACCTCAAGACAGTTAGATCCTATAAATTTTAAAAAATCTTGTCGCTAATCGAAAATATTTGACTCTATTCCTACACTTTAGGCTCCATTTGGTTGGATTGATTTGAAAATGTGATTGGATTTTAAAAAAATACATGTAAGAAAGCATATATTTCAAGTTAAGAATTACAAAGAAATGAGAGATTTAAGTTTAAAAAGGATTTAAGTTTTTTGCAAATTAATAGAGAGAGTGATTATTTGTGTGTGGAATTCACGAATTTCAAATCCATCAATCCAAATAAAGCCTTAATTAGTTATTTAAATTCCTGTCTCCTAATATGATTAAAACATGACATATTAATATTATACATAGCAAGCATCGAATTAATTAATCAACCAATAAATATAAACATATATACATACCCCAAGTGTGCTTGTATAAAGCCTGGCTGCAATATCCAAACCACGTTTCCACTCCATGGGATCAAAATACTGGTCCCCATAAAATCCATTGCCATCGTCATTACCACAACACCACATTGGCTTGCTAAGATGGTTATCAAGTATCACCATCACTCCCTTGCGTACAAGCGCATTAACCACTGCCCGTTGGGCATCAACAATGCTGACACGAAGAAGGCTCGGATTGTTTCGGGCAATGCCGGTCACGGCGTCCTGAAGGCCGTTATCACGCAACGATTTCTCCACATTGAGGCTAGCGTAGCGGGTGTACATGTAGGTGGCGTAGGTGAGCCGCACGCAATTGAAACCCAGAGACCTTATGCGGTCCACAATCTTGTCCAGGGGCTGTTTCTGGAGCCCCTCGGGTAACATGGTCTCCATGTGGCCCGCCCAGTTGACGCACGCCAACTTAACGCGGGCCCCACTCGCATCGTCCACGATCCATCTGGACTTAGCTGACAAAGGAAGTGATTGGCACACACACAAGAATATTGGTAGAGAGATCAGTAGAAACAATTGCACCAATTTGTTTTCCATGATTTTTGATTACTCACAGTTTTTGCCTGAAATTATATATAAGCGGACATACCAAGTTAATTGTTTTAAATTTTTGAATGGTAATGGAAATAGAATTTAATTTGTACTTCCATTTTTTAAAAATGGATAAAAAAATTCATGAGGAGATTAATTGTGGGAATAATTATATGATGAGAGGAGGATAAATATTAAAAGAGGTAATGATTATCTTAATTAAAAAGAAAAAAATATTGTATTTGAACATCCTTTTTATCACTTACTATAATTTATTATATATTTTTGCTTTGAAAAATGTACTCCTTAAAATTTTTTTGCCTAAAGTTTGGATTAGAAAGAATATTATTGAATTATAAAGGAGCTAATTAAATTTGTAGATGAGTACAAATCCTATAATTTTAAAGACAAAACAAACATATATAAAATGACTAATTAGTTATTTTTATATGAGTATGGTAATCAATCCCTCTGTTTCTCTATAAACTTTTCAAATTTTCATTTTTATAAGTCAAACTATTTACTTCTCATTTTATTTTTGGGCATAAAATTGTAATAGGACCAATTACGAAATGATATAAAAATAAACACTATTTTCAGATTGGTACAATATGCAAAAAAAAAAAAAAAATCTATTATTCAACTTATATTTATATTATTATGCAAAATTTTTGTACTTATTTAAAAATAGTGCATTATTTTTATATGAACCTGTAATTATTTCTAATTTACACATTTAAAACTATTTTAAACACTTACACTTAAACTCACTCATATATATTTTTTTATTTCTCCATTATAGTACCTATACTATATTTATATTTTATGTCTTTTTTAGTATCCAAAAGCAATGAAGTATATGGGATTGCTTACAAATAGGTTCGTATAAAGGTAATTTATTGAGTATTAGTTTCACAAAAAAAATGTATATTCGTATTGGTTCAAAATGTATATTTTGCACATACACACAAAATTGTTTGCAATAGATAGAAAATCGTTTATACAATCATTTGCACAAAAAGTCAAATCAGTTTACACAAATTATTAATTTACAGTTTTTTGATTTGCACACAATTTATTTTTATAAATTTCAAACCTATTCATTTGGATTCAAATTAATTTATACACGCAATAGAAAAACATTACACATATAAAATATAAAATTCAACACGCACAAGAAATAAACTTTGCACACACAAGTTATCCAATATAATAGCAACAATTTTAATTTCCTTTTATATTTTAAAAAATTCAGTAAAAATGAATAAAATCTGAAAATTGAAAAACAAAATAAATTAAATCTCTGATACAACTCAATTAAACTAATTTTAAAAAATACAATAACTCTTCAAAAATAATTAAGCTAAGAATAACTTTTTAAAAATCTTCAAATTTTGATAAAGCTAAGTAAAAAATAAATATAATTAAATTTTAATTAAATATTTATGAAATTTCTATTGACTTTTAAAAATATTTTAAAATCTGCTTAGCTTTAAAATTTTCCTTTTAAAAGATTTCTTTTTATTTTATAATATAATTTAAAAATTCGTTTGATTTTTCTCATATTTATTCTATTTTAAGGTCATTTACATATTAGTTCAAAAAAAGTGATCATATTTACAAATTCGTTCAAAATATTTGCAAACATGTATACTAAAGTTTTTTTTTTTGCAAAATTAATTTGTAAATAGTGTAATTTCTTTAACCATTTTATAATTTTTTCTTTATTTTAACTAGTATTTTAAAATTTATTTATATTTGATAATTAATTTTGCGAAAGATATTATTTGATCTATTTTTCATATTTTTTTAAGATTTAAATGATTTTAATCAAATATATTTTAATTTAATTATTTTTTAAGATTTACTCTCTCTATCCCATTATAAGTTGCTCACAACTTTTGGACACTTATATTAAGAAGTGTATAAGAATATTGATATAATACATATGATGTGATGAAGAAAAGTGAAAAAGTAATGAGAATAGTGTAAAAAGTATTGAAAATAATAATAAAGAAGTGAATAGTAATTTTCTAAAAAGGACAAAAAGCAAATGAGCAACATATAGTGGGACAGACGAAAATGGCAAAATGAGCAACTTATAGTGGGACGGAGTGAGTATTTTATTTTTTTAATTATTTAGTTATTTTAAACTTAAATTGATTTTCAAATCATTTTATATTATTTAATTTTTATATTTTTGAAAATTTTCATTTTAATGATTTTTATATATATTTTAAATATTTAGTTATTTTTTATGATATTTCTGAAAATATATTAGTTTTTATGTCTTTTAAAAAATTTAAATAAAAAAAGAATGGAAGAGTTCATTTTTAATTTTATTTTTTGTGGAGAGTAATATTATTGAGAATAGAGAGAGGTAGAATAGTGTTTTTTTAATAGAGTAAGAATATTATAGGAATGAAATGGGGTATGTTAAGTTAAATTTAAGTTTTATAGGAGTATTTTTAGTAAGTGGGATTTGTTTAGAAAATTTTGCGATATGAAAATATGGATACTACTGGAAACCCGTTGTCTTTCTATAAAAAATGTTGTTGTAGAAGCTCTTGTTGTAGTAAGTATCAAGTTTAGACAACGGTTAATGGACCGTTGTCTTTTCATTGTTACTACAACGGTTATTAACTGTTGTCTATACATATTGTTATTACCTGATTATTTCGTATGTGGCTTGGATCAGGATAACAATAAGAGTAAAGAATACTCGAATAATCGTGCGAAATAAATATAAAGAACACCGAGATTTGCCCAGGTCTTATATTGCAAGAGCTGGGACTTAAGTAAAGTCTATTGATTGTGTAAAGGTTCGAATCATTACAATGATGCCCTAGGACCTTATTTATAGATAAATTTAAACAAGGCATGTGCATATTTTACTCCCTGATGGTCAACTAAACCGTTACAAAAGTAATTATGGAAAGTCTTCCATAATAAATGTCAGCTTCCTTGTGTGGCCTCTGATCGGCGCTAATTATGCTGCATATTCGGCGTAATTGCTGTAATTACTCTCGGTGCTCGTCGACATGTACCTTGCTCGTGCTCGTCGACATGTACCTTGCTCGTGCTCGTCAACATGTACCTTGTCCGTGCTCGCAGACACGTGCCCTGCTCGTGCTCGCGCCCAAAGCTTAGCAATATTGAGATTGGGCCTCATATAATAATTTATGGGCTTGATCCCATATTATTAAATTATTGCTGCCACAACAATTGCCCCCTACTTTTGATGTGCTTAATCTTATAAAGTGTAGCACATTAAAAGTAAGTCTTGTAAGAAAAAAATTTCTGATGTTGTTGATGTTGCTCCACAAACATCTGAGTCTTAATTCGTCTTGATGGAGATATTCAAATTTTAATTTTCTTGAGACATAAATGATTTCACTGCTACTACGTAGACTATGAAATCTTGTCTAAAAAATAATTAAAAATCTAGCAACCCTCTGAGCCGTGTCTTCGTAAAATAAAATCCCAAAAATCTCACTTCTGATATGAATCAATGGAATTAGACTTGATGCTGGAGTTCTTAGAATAATTGTGGAACTTATTCAGGCCCAATCCGTTACATGATTCAATTCAAATCATAAGAGTGAGTCATCTTTGCTCAAAATCTGAAGCCCAAGATTACCATTTGAATGGACAAAATCTTCTTTCCAATTAGAAAAATCTGTATCTGATTTAATTATAATTGATATAAATCTACTCCATCTTGTCGTATATATAGCTTCGGGAATTTACAGCAACACATCATTTCCTTTTTTACTTAATTCGACACCTCAGCAATTTTTTTTTTTTTTTT
>JAPKLY010000155.1:572253-600409 GCA_026898435.1 Prunella vulgaris | reverse complement strand
GACATGTACCTTGCTCGTGCTCGTCGACATGTACCTTGCTCGTGCTCATCAACATGTACCTTGTCCGTGCTCGCAGACACGTGCCCTGCTCGTGCTCGCGCCCAAAGCTTAGCAATATTGAGATTGGGCCTCATATAATAATTTATGGGCTTGATCCCATATTATTAAATTATTGCTGCCACAACACATATAAAATATGTTGTTGTAGCATTTGCATATTCTTATTTATGATTATAGACAACGGTTGTGAGCCGCTGTCTTGTCTTTGTTACTACAACGGTTATTAACAGTTGTCTATACATATGAAATATGTTGTTGTAGCATGTTCATATTCTTATTTGTAACTATAGACAACGGTTGTGAGCCGTTGTCTTTGTGAAATAAAAAAAAAATCGTGGGTCAGACCTGTGGGCTGAACCGATCCAGGTCCGACCCGCACGAATATCAGCCTCCCTTTGCATGAGAGGGGGTTTGAACCCGTGACCTCTCGTATATGTGAATGAGTATCTTGTCATTTGGGCAAGTGGTATTTCTTGTTCAATATTTCATTATAAATATATATATATATATATATATATATATATATATATAAACTATATATATACTTTTATAACTAACTGATATATATTTATTTTATTATTATATTATTTAATATACTAATCTAAAATTATATATTTTAATTATGTAATACTTGTATATTTAGTTTTAATAAAATTATCATATATATATATATGTAATTATATATTTCTAAATATTAATTCAAACTATTATAAATATTAATTCCAATAATTCTATTAATTCAAAAGATTGATTCAAATTATCATTTTAATTTAAAATATTAAATAGTTTAAATCACACTAATAATTAATAGGTGCCTAATCATTCGAATAATTCAAAATATAGTATAAAATTATCAAAATTTGCATGAAAATAATTTTTTTTGAAAATAATAAAAAAATGTAATTGAATTGTGTTAAATTTCTTTTTTTGTTATTTTATTTCTAAATTATAAAAGTGTCATTTCAAAATAATATAAAGTGCTAGTTTTAATTAATTAAAAGTGTTAATTATAAAAATCATCAAGTAATATATGTTACTACAACGGTCATACACCATATATTATAGTACATAGTTTTATACAACACCATTTGATGAAAATATAAAAAACATTTTACATCGCCGATTTTATAGTGATATACAACGGTTGCATACTCGTTGTCTTTCAGTAATTTATTCCTAAAAAACATTGATATACAATGTATATATACAATTGTTCAAAAACTGTCGTAATAACATACTTTTTTACAACGCCGTATTTTGCGAATAGACAACGGTTTGATTACCGTTGTCTTTCAGTAATTTTTCTTGAAAACAAAGATATACAACATGAATATACAACAGTTCAAAAACCGTTGTAGTAACATACTCTTTAACAACGCCGCCTTTATAGTATAGACAACAGTTTGATAACTGTTGTCTTTCAACAATTTTTCTTAAAAACACAAATATACAACATAAATATTCAACGGGTCAAAAACTGTTGTAGTAAAGTACCTTTTTACAACGCCGCTGTTTGAGATTAGACAACGGTTCACCAAAACCGTTGTCTAACATCATATTCCATCAATAAAAGACAACAGTTATACTTTACGCAACATATTTTTAACTTTAGACAACAGTTTTTAGCAAAACCGTTGTCTTTCTAGTGTTGTAAATCATCATTTTTCTTGTAGTAATTGTACTCTTTGTAGATAATGATTGAATATAAGATAATATATAATTAAAGAGCAACACTTGAGTAGAAATTTCTACCGTAGAAATTGCCAAAAATAAAAAAAGAAGGGGAGGAAGCCCAGTCGCAGGAGCCCCACTAATATTCACTCACCCCATATACTTAACTATCGCAACCCCCCTAACCCCAGCTTACATAACTATATATAAGACTATCCCCATCCACAACCTCATTCAACCCAACCTAAAATAAAATATTAATTTCTCTCTCCTCCACATATACAACCTATAATTCAACCCAACTTTATTTTTTTAATACTCACATCCACAACCCAACTCAATTATTATTATTTTATTCTTTATTAATTATATATACTTTTAAATTAATATTTGATATATTTAAAATGTGTAAAATTTATATATAAATTAATTATCATATATTAAAAAAATAATTTTCATGAACTAATTTAGCATGTGTAAACTAATTTAGCATGTTATATTTTTCTTGTTATCTTATTTAAAATGTGTAAAAAAAATATAAACTAATTTACCATATATTAAAAAAAAAAATTATCATACATTTAATATAAGATACAATGATCAGAGTTGAAATAAAAAAAATAGTTCAAACTACAAATACTTGCATAAAATAAAAATTATAAATAATTGCATAAAATAAAAACTTTAAATATTGTATGAGCTTCTCTCTCAATATCCATTTAGCTCTATAAAATAAAAATTTATAAATAACTGCATAAAATAAAAATTAAGAGATGAAATGATAAAATAGAGAAGAAAATAGAAAATATCAGATTGTATTTCAAAATATGTCAATATTGGTGTCTATTTATAGAGAATTGAAAAATATGAATTATGATATATTTTTTATTTTTCTTAAATTTATATTATTTATAATATTTATAAAATACTTTTTGTTCATATAAAATTTTGCTAACCAATCATATAATGACACTTGTCACTACATGATTGGATAACCTAAGATGAGGAGGTGGTTGGGCAGGCAATACCGAAAAATGCGGGTTGAATTGAGCAATTTCATTTTTTTTTTCTCATGCAACTGGTTGCAAAATCAAACCCCAATACCTATATACTAATTCTAACTTTTTCAACCCACGCTAACAGGCCTTTACTTTTTTTTTTTAAGTTTTATTTTTATTATTTATTTTTTAATTATTGTCTTGATTAAAATATATATTTAATATTATATTATAAATAAATATTTATACATATATTAACACATATTTGATTTTATAGTAATACATATTTACTCTAATAGTAACACACATTTGTCTCTCAATTTGTGTTACTATATGAGCAAATATGTGTTACTGTAAAATAAAATATATTTTTATGAGAATAAATATGTGTTTGTTAATTTATTCGTCATCCCTTTAAATCGAGGTATATTATTTCATGTAATAAATAAATTATTATATGAAAAAATATTTATTTCTATAAAAATAAATAAATATTTGTGAATAATTAATATTTGTTCTTATAGTAACACACATTTTGTTCTTGGATTATGTAAAAAATTATCTATTATATAAAAATAAATGAATATATGTAAAATAACAATATTTTATAGGATAGTAACACATATTTGCTCTAATCAGTGGCGAACCCAGAATTTCAAAACAGGGGGTACGATAAATAGATAATTTGTTTATTGAGCTGGGAAAAAACGTTTTCATTTTTCTCTTTCTATGTAAGTTAGAGTCGCATTTGGTTCCACGACTTATGTACTTTATACCCAATTTTATTTTAAAATAATATCATATTATTTGTCTCAATAAATTTTTTCTAATCAAGACTTGTTCCAAATATGCAAATGAGAATCCATGTATTTTGGAAACAGAAATTCTTTTATAAATAATCAAAATTCATCCCCTTTTAAATGAAGTATTTTGCTCAAACATCCATTTGATAGGTGTCGCAAGCCCTAATTAGTCACTAAAAATCACTAAAATAATTTCAAAATCCAACTACACAAAATTATATATTGAAATTAATTAAAAAAAAGCGGTCGGGAGTGGAGAAGAGATGAAGAAAAGAGAAATTGTGTTAAACTTACGGATGATATTCTAAAATCAAATTTGATTTTCATCAATTCAAATTAACATTGATATAATATAATCTAAATTAAATATATATAATATATTAAAAGCTAAAGTATTTACCTTGTCAACTACACAACTACTCACCCAAATCTCACGACACTACACCAAATAACCCATACATTTGAAATTATAAACTTGGTCAATGTTTCAAATTAATATATATATATATATACTAAAAAAATTTGAAAAGGGGGTACAACTGTACCCCCATGTCACTCTACTAGGTCCGCCACTGGCTCTAATAGTAACACATATTTGTCTCCCAATTTATGTTACTATATGAACAAATTAATGTGTGTTACTATATGTGCAAAATATAATTTTATGAGAATAAATATGTGTTTCTTAATTTATTCATCATAATTTTATATCTAGGTATATTGTTTTATGTAATACATATGTTATTATATTGAAAAATAATTATTTCTATAAAAATAAATATATATTTTTGAATAATCAATATTTATTTTTAAAGTAACACACATTTTGCCCTTGCATTATGTAAAAAATTATTTATTCTATAAAAAAATGAATATATATGTAAAATAACAACATTTTATAAGATAGTAACACACATTTGCTCTAATAGTAACATATATTTGCTCTCCAATTTGTGTTACTATATAAGCAAATGTGTGTTACTATACTAATATAAATTGAGAGCATGATTTTAAATTTATTATATAATATTATATAATTTATTTTTAAATTTTAATAATTAAAAAGTAATAATAAATTAAAATCTTTTAATTATTTTACCTCAAATCTTACTTGGGCTTGATTTGGGCTTCACGTGTGTGTTGAGGGGAGGGGGTGGGTGAGGGAGGCAAATTAACATGCCCAACGTTTGTGTTGGGGAGGTTTATGGGGAGAGAATTCATTTGGATAATATTACCTGAGGCCGGAGCGTGTCGTGCGTGGTTGAGACAGGAGTATGGGCGCGTGAGTTTTCTTATTTTTTAGTTTATTTTTAGTAATTTCTACGAATAAAAATTTATATATAAGTTTTTATCATAATTAAATAAAAATAGAACCAACAATAAATTGGAATTAGAAGACAAAAATTTATATAGAAATTTTTATTTTAGAAATTTTTAAAATTAAATTTTAAACAAAAAATCAATCACGCATCCAACGTCCAGGATTCATGTCATAGCCAATTAATACGCGGATAATCAGGATTCATGCCATAGCCAATCCATATGCGGAATAGTCAATGAATATATGTGTCTAGGATTAATCCCATGCTTTTTTCAAGAAAAAAAAATTATGGATTATTAAAAAAATCAAATAATATTATATTATAAATTTAAAAACTTGTTCTCAATTTATGCTATTATATGGAGAAATACATATTACTATAAGGAAAAATGTATGTTATTTTTCAGACTAAATATTATTATTTTATATATATATTAATTTAGTTGTATAAAATAAATAATTTTTTTCATAAAATATAAGAAAAATGTGTATTAATATAAGAATAACTATTAGTTTTTCATAAATATTTATTTATTTTTATAGAAATAATTATTTTTCATATAATAACACATATAAATAGTAAAAAGTGTTATTATATGAATCAATTTATCTAAATTTAAAGGGATGATGATTAAATTAAAAATATATATTTATTCTTATAAAAATACATTTTGTCCTTACAGTAACACACACTTGTCCATATAGTAACACACATTTGTCCATATATTAACAAAAATAAGAGAGCAAATATGTGTTACTATTAGAGTAAATGTGTGTTACTATTTTATAAAATGTTGTTATTTTACGTATATTCATTTATTTTTATAGAATAAATAATTTTTCACATAATGCAAGAGCAAAATGTGTATTATTATAAAAACAAATATTACTTATTCACAAATATTCATTTATTTTTATAGAATTAATTAATTTTTTCATATAATAACATAATTAAATGAAACAATATATCTAGATTTAAAGGGATGATGAATAAATTAAGAAATACATATTTATTCTCATAAATATATATTTTGCCCATATAGTAATACACATTTGCCCATATAACAAAAATTGGAAGACAAATGTGTGTTAATATTAGACCAAATGTGTGTTACTATCTTATAAAATGTTGTTATTTTACATTTATTCATTTATTTTTTTATAGAATAAATAATTTTTCACATAATGTAAGAGCAAAATGTGTGTTACTACAAGAACAAATATTGATTATTCACAAATATTTATTTATTTTTATAGAAATAATTTTTTTTTTCATATAATAACATATGTATTACATGAAACAATATACCTATATTTAAAGGGACGATGAATACATTAAGAAACTCATATTTATGCTCATAAAAATATATTTTGTCCTTATAGTAACACACATTTGTCCATATAGTAATACAAACTGAGAGACAAATATGTGTTACTATTAGAGTAAATGTGTGTTACTGTAAAATTAAATGTGTTTTACTATATGTATAAATATTTATTTGTAACATAATATTAAATGAATATTTTTTCAATTAATACAATAATTAAAAAAATATATAAATTAAAAAAAATTGCCAAAGTTGTTGTCGTTGGGCTGGAGAAATTAATATGCATGGGATGGAAGGGGGAGATTACTTATGCATAGGGTGGGGAGGGGAACATATGGGGTGGGAGTGGGAAATTAGTTTATTTGGGCTGGGAAGTGAAATATTGTCCATACGAGACCCGCGTGGGTGTCCTTTTTATATTTATATATATTTAAAAAAATATTTCCGTAGAAATTTTTATACAAGTGTTGAAAATTGTAATTTTTCCATATATGAAAATGAAGAGTTTTACAACCTTTATAGATGTGTATCTTCTAACTAACTTTACATGTAATGCACATGTAATTCAAATGCATAGTAAATGCGATCCTAATTCTGTTATGATAATTTAGATAAGCATGCAAGCCTGCATGTGTTGATTTACTCTAACATGCTCCCGAAGAATCTAGAGTGTGGGAAGAAAACCAATTTTGTCTCGAAGAAGGCAAAAACGAGTTGGAGCTAATGCCTTTGTAAACAAGTCTGCTGGTTGATCGGCAGAGGGAATGTATCTAACATCAAGAATGTTGGATTGAACCTTTTCTCTTATGAAATGAACGTCCACCTCGATGTGCTTTGTTCGTGAGTGAAAGGCAGGATTAAAGGCAAGTGTTATCGCCCCTTGATTGTCACACCATAGTATGGATGGAGTAGTAACAGCAAAGCCAAGCTCCTTGAGAATTGAACTAATCCAGATAACTTCTGTAGACGCAGTTGACAATGACCTATACTCAGCTTCCGTACTACTCTTGTCAACCACTTGT
Source organism: Prunella vulgaris (assembly GCA_026898435.1). Classification (NCBI taxonomy): domain Eukaryota; kingdom Viridiplantae; phylum Streptophyta; class Magnoliopsida; order Lamiales; family Lamiaceae; genus Prunella; species Prunella vulgaris. The sequence continues at coordinate 593,206 of JAPKLY010000155.1, read as the reverse complement.
TGTTTTCTGGAGCACCAAGAGATGATGTTGCTTCCTAGCATCACACAAAATCCAGTAGTACTTCGTCTGTCATCAAGATTTGATGCATAGTCCGCATCCGCAAAAGAGTGCAACCTGAAATCAGAAACAGGAGAAAAACGTATGCCAAGATGTAATGTACCTTTAATATAACGAAGTATCCTCTTGCAAGCTTTCCAATGATTCTGTGTGGGTGCTTGAAGGAATTGGGAGAGTTTGTTTACTGAGAATGAGATATCTGGTCTTGTTAGAGTAAGATATTGAAGGCCACCTATAATGCTTCGGAACAAAGTTGGATTATCAAAGGAAGGGCTATCATTTGCTGAGAGAGGTAGACTAGGACAGATTGGGGTGGAACATGGTTTGCTGTTATCAAGATTGGCTTTGCAAAGAATGTCTTTAGCATATTTGGATTGAGTAAGAAGAAGAGAATTGAGAGATGAGTGTGCTTCCAGTCCCAAGAAATAGTTAATGTTGCCCAAGTGTTTGAGAGAAAACTGAGTGTTGAGTGTAGATATTAACTCTGAAATGTACTTTGAATCACTGCCTGTAACAAGTATGTCATCGACATAGACTAGTAGGAGACAAACAAGATTCTTCTTGCGGAGATAGAACAAGCAATGATCAGAAGTTGAATGAACAAACCCCAAACTGATGAGAAACCTCTTCAAAGTATCATACCAGGCTTTAGGTGCCTGTTTGAGGCCATATAAGGATTTAACTAGCTTGCAAACATGATGAGGTTTAGTGCTATCAACAAATCCTTCAGGTTGTGAGATGTAGACAGTTTCATTCAATGTCCCATTGAGGAATGCATTGTTTATATCTATTTGCTGAATGCCCCAACCAAATGTAACAGCAAGACTAAAAACAATGCGTAGTGTCACAGGTTTGACTACTGGGCTGTATGTTTGGAAGAAATCAATACCAGCATGCTGTTGAAAGCCCCTTGCCACAAGCCTGGCTTTGAATCTATCAACTGAACCATCCATTTTGTACTTTACCCTGAAGATCCATTTAGTAGATATGAGATTAATATCTGGAGAAGGTGGAACTAAATCCCATGTGTGGTTAAGAATGAGAGCTTTGTACTCAGAGTTCATTGCTGATAACCACTCAGGACATGCCAAGGCTTGAGAGACAGTGTTAGGTTCTGGAATAGGAAGAGAGGTTAGATAGGCTTTAGGCTTATGAATACCGTTTTTTGATCTGGTGACCATAGGATGAGAGTTGGAGCTAAGTGGTGGTAGAGGAATAGCTTGCTGTGTGTGTTGAGAGGGATCAGAATGAGAATTTTCAGAAGACACAGAAGATTGAAGCTGTCTGAGCTCAGTAGAAGAGTAGTCTGAAGTGTGTAAAAGGGAGTATGTAGAGGGAAAAGATGTATTAGATGGAATAGGAGACAGATCAGTAGCATGAGGTGTAGGATAAGGTAGCAAGGCTTTAGTACTTGCAGAGAAAGGAGTAGAATGTGATAATGAAAATGATGGAAAAGGAAAATCTGATTCATGAAACTCTACTGTGTTTGAGATGTATATTCTTCCTGAAGAGTGAAGGCATCTGTATCCTTTATGAGATGGACTATATCCCAGAAAGACACACTTGGAGGATCTAAATTGGAGTTTGGAAGCATTGTAAGGTCTGAGAAATGGGAAGCATGCACACCCAAAGACTCTGAATGAATTGTAATCATGATGTTTCTGGAATAAGGAATAGAATGGAGAGGCTTTTTGTAAAGTTGGAGTGGGAAGAGAGTTTATAAGAACAGTGGCAGTGTGAAAAGCATTCCACCAATAAGACATAGGTAACTTGCTGTGAGCCAACATAGGTAATCCAAGTTCAATGATATGTTGATGTTTCCTCTCCACCAATCCATTTTGTTGATGTGTGTGTGGACAAGAATGCCTCATGTGAATGCCTTGTGCTTTGAACAAATTAGTCAGACCAATGAATTCACCCCCCATATCACATTGGACTGCTTTGACATGAGTATTGAATTGCCTTTCTACCAGATTGAGAAACTGAGGAAATAAACTAGCAACTTCAGATTTTAGATGCATGGGATATATCCAAGAATACCTTGTAAATTCATCCACCATAACAAGATAGTACTTATAACCCTCAACAGAAACAACTGAAGCAGGACCCCACACATCCGTATGTATAACATCAAAAGGTGCATTAGATGAGTGTGCAACTGAATGAAACTGCTTCTGATGCATTTTACCCAGAATACAAGGTTCACAAAAAGTATCAATACTGGAAGGAACTGAAACATTCAACTGATGTAAAACAGAAGATAGAGAGGCTTGACAAGGATGCCCAAGCCTTTTGTGCCAAAGTACAAATGTATCATCAGACACTTTATTGGAAGCAACATTACAACTAAACTGAGAAAAATCAGCAGCAACAGCAGGAGGTTGGGACAGATGGCTAATGTCCAGCTGGTAGAGTCCATGCTTAAGTATCCCTTTCAGTAGGACCTTTTGTGTTCTCAAATCCTTGACAACACAATGAGTAGAGTAAAACTCAATAACCGCATTATTATCTTTCAGAAATTGAGAGATGCTAACTAAATTTTTGGTAATATCAGGCACATGTAAAACCTTGTCAAATACAACTGATTTTGAGTTCTGTAGGCTAGGAATATGAAATGAACCAACATGTTTAATGGGTACAGAATTTCCATTGCCAACAAGAAGAGCAGTGTTACCTTGATAAGGAGATTGAATGTGAAGATTGCTCAGCTGTGAAGTTACATGATTGGTAGCTCCACTATCCATGAACCAATCTGCATTAGAAGGCTGAGAGTTCACATTGTTAGAGTTATCATTAGAAACAGAAGCAACAGAAGATGAACCATGAGTAGTCTGATGACGTGGAGGCTGATAGTTTGTAGGCTGAAGATAGGTAGTAGTGTTGGCAATATTAGCCTGAACAGGACCAGTAGCAGGGGATACATCAATGCCTTCAAAAGAGTGATCAAACCTCTTGTAGCACTTTGTAGCAATGTGATTTGGTTTACCACAGAGTTGACAATAGATCTTTGGCTTGGATTTAAACCTGAACTTACCCCTTTGTTTACCATTCGAATGACCTCTACCCTGCACATTGGCAACATGTGCTGAAGGAGTGAAACCAGTAGATGTAGAACCAAGTGTAGTAGAAGATGAATGTTGTTGTAATCTCATTTCATGCGTCTGTAAGATGGACTGAACTTCAGTGAGTGTAGGAAGAGATCCACGAGTAGTTAAATTTACCACCACTGACTCAAACTCCATGCCTAAGCCACTCAGAACATAAAGTGTGAGATCCTCATCAGGAACCGGATGACCAGCAGCAGCCAATCCGTCAGCAATGGATCGCATCTGAAGAACATAATCATCAACAGATGATGATCCTTTCTTCAACGTTTGCAGCTGTAATCGAAGAGACATAGCTCGAGCTCTAGATTGAGAGTAGAACAATTCTTCCAAAACCTGCCAAACCTGAAATACATGAGCACAGCGACTAACGTGACCAAGCATAGATTCAGAAATCGAGCTCAAAGTCCAGCTCAACAAGAACTGATCTCGACGAATCCAATCGAGAAAATCAGGAGATGAGTCAGGCATTGGTGATGTAGCCAACAAAACATCTTCAAAACCGTGTGCACGAACGGTTGCAAGTACTTGAGATCGCCAAAAAGAGTAGTTTTGTCGATCGAGTCTGATATGCAGCTTGATAAAGCTGGGAAGAGGTAGATGATGATGCCATGATAGGAAAATAAGAAGAATAGCAGCAGAAAGAAAGAAGGATCGATGAAGATATTCGAAAACCGGATGAAGATACACGTGAAAAGTTTGAAGATAACCGAATTGATTGAAGGAAATAACCAACTCGGATGAAGATGAACTAGAAATGGTTGAAGATAACCGATTCAGTTAGTGAGTAACTGCATCGGAAGAGAGAGCACAGAATTAGGAGAAAACTTGCTCAAAGATACCATGTTGAAAATTGTAATTTTTCCATATCTGAAAATGAAGAGTTTTACAACCTTTATAGATGTGTATCTTCTAACTAACTTTACATGTAATGCACATGTAATTCAAATGCATAGTAAATGCGATCCTAATTCTGTTATGATAATTTAGATAAGCATGCAAGCCTGCATGTGTTGATTTACTCTAACAACAAGAGTTCTCCAAATTAGATAAGAAGTGACAATTAAGGATGCAAATTTAAATTTGGATTCTGGAGAATTAATTAACAACCATAAAAAATTGTAATATAATTGGGCAAGCACTATTATGTACTTTATTATAAAATATAGATATAATGTGGATATTAATAATTCAAATAAGTTAATTGGACCTTTGACCTAATAGGCTTTAGGTTAGCTAGGGTTATATCCCTGTATATACATGCATTTTCTGATATAAATGGACAATTTAAATCTCCTGGTTTAATCACCATTAGACATAGTCCCTGTTTTTGTTTCTGTTTATCGTATCTATTATTTTACAACATGTTATCAGCACAAGTCTCTAACCAACAACGTGATCTGTTAAATCAGAAGATGAGTGATTTTTTTTTAAAAAAAATTTATATCAAGCAAATTTGATCGCTTTGGTTATTCTATAATTAATTATTTTGTTTTGTTTTAATTATGTGGCTGGGAAGTGCATTCTATTGGATTTCTGGAAAATCATTGCAAAAAGATTAATGAGCGTTAAATGATCAGATCGAGGAACGAATTCAGGATCAATAGAAACAGATCAGATTTTATTTGGATTTTAAGCGATCACATGTAAGTTAATCTCTATTATGCTGTAATTAATGTTAATTTGATATTATGCTGCAACATATTATCTCTCTGTTATCATATACATCAATATATACTGATTATATATACATCAACATATATTGATTATGTATGCAATTATATGTCCAGATTATGTATGTATATATCCTGTTATATATTTTTTATTCTGCATTTCTTAACCTGATTATATACATTTGCATATTATCTGGAAACTGAAACAAGTTCTTATATGTTTATAAGGATGCATATGTATGTATGTTTCTGAATTTCTCGAACCGAATATGTCATGTGTATGTTTATACGAAATCATGAAATCATCTTGCTGTTCTTTTGATGTTGGAAACCGAATATGTCATTGTTAATCCTGAGGTTGTCCGGTTCAGTATCCCATCATATCATAATTTGAAATTAAGGATTTGTATGGTACTAAACATATCCAATAACATTATGTTTAGTAAATATGTTTGTGAATTGGTGGATTAGTTACGCTGAAGGTTGGTGATGGATTTGATATAAATACAAATTCATAGGATGATATCGAATTTCCTTTTGAAAACAAATTTCTGAACTAAAATCGAAAACCAATTCTTTTCTCATCTTTTTTCCTTGAAACCCCTGAATCGATTCAACACATTTACCCAAAACTTACCTTCCAATTAGCGAAAGAGGTCCTGCAATCAAAATCCCAGAAGGATGAAATCCCCTCTGTTGGTCCCTTAAGTGGTCAAGATCTAGAAGGGGGATGAATAGACCTTGAAAAATATAAAAAAAAATTAAACTTTTTAAAAGAGGGTCCTTACAATTGTCTTCTATAAGTTTAAAAACAAGAAGTATTCAAGAATTTTGGACCACAAAGGTTACAGCTGTAGACTATTGAAGTTTACAACTGCAAAATTAGAAAATTTTACAAAACAAAACTATCAACTTGTAGACAAGATCAGAGGGGTTCTCACACTTAAAAGTGTATTGAGATACCTCTAATGTTCAGTGAGAATAAATGTGTAAGTGTTAATGAAAAACAATATGAACTTATTAAACTTAACAACTGAGTGACTTATGAAATCGACAACTGTAGAGTTTAGTTCTTTTATGAAAAACACAAAATTTTATGCACCAAGTTAAAACGAATGATGAATGTAACAATAAACTAAATATGCAATACAGAAATTAAATAAACAACAAGAATTATGACTCTTTAACCATGTCTTTAACAGGCAAATGTCAATATGCACGCTATAGCTAAGATTGTTCAGAATATAATGTTATTGTAGTTCTCACGCAAAAACATTGCATAAAGGCGTTACGAGCTGTGCATGCTAGATGTTATCCATCAAGAACTACAATAGCAATGGGTATCATTTGGACCTGGATTGATTAGTGGAACCATTGCTAGATCAACTCTGAGAACATGTATTCATGACAAGTATAATTCATTTGATCATTTGGTGCTACATGCAGTTAAGATATGATAAAACAAACACAAACGTAAGTTGGAAATGGAATTCTACTTTGCAACTGAGTGACTGGCTCATTGGTTGCTAGATTAACAACATATAATTATTTCTTATTTTCTTGAATTACCCGTGAATCTGTGATCATAAGAATATTTTAAAGATGACTTGGAGCATTTGATGGCTTATAGCTGCCCTCTAAATCAAACCTTTATATAAAAGAAAATATATTATTGATAACTTACATTCACTCAAAGGTAGAATTATCTGGAATTATTTGATTTGCAAGTATGTCTACTACCCATTTATTGGAATATATTGGGACAACTTGCACACTGTTCTTTAAACATGTACACTACTTTAGATGAAACACATGAAATGCAAATTATTGTCTTCAATTCTTTCGCTTTGATTTAAAATTACGTGCATGATACATGTTGGTCCCGAAACGAGTATAAATTAGTGTATGGGGGGAATACACTGATATCAGATTTTCCCGAAACTTCAGAAAAATTCTCTTTCAGACTTAGTCAGGAAGATCCTGAAATGTTCAGTTAAACTGATGGTCCTCAGGGGCAGCTGATAGCTCCTTGAGAGTTATGTACCCAAGTGTAGGTTGATTTCAAGTAATAAAATTTCTCGGGAGACCGAGTGTCGAACCACAGGGAGATTTGGAAGAAAAAGATATTATCTAGTTGAGAGGTTTAAATAAAGTAACAAAATACTAGAGCTTCGGGATTCCACTTTAGATAAAAATACTAGAGTTATGATCTTGGTTATCTTTGATAACTCAATCGAAATCTAACAATCAAATGATTTCAATCGGAAGATATAACTTTGAGCACATATAATACTTTTGAAAAGTACCTTTAGAAATTCGAACAAGTTTATAAAATCAATAGTTGATATGTAAAACTAAGCATTTGTTGTGCCAATAAGTCTACAACAAATCACAGTAATGACACATCAAAACCTCTCTTAAAAACTCTTCAAATGACTAAAGGATTGAAACTTTGAAAATCTTTATTGAATAACCAAGAACATTACTAATACTTTACTAAAGCTTCATCCCTAACTCTAGTAAAATATTTAGCTACTCATACTAATACAATAAGAACTCATATTTCTAAGAGAGATACTAGACTAAGATAGAAGGATTACAAGGAAAATGGGATGCCTTCAAGGGTTGCTAAAGGGGTATTTATATAGGCCTCCAAATAGTGAATCATGGAGACTTTAGCAACCAATTCATGTGGCCTGTAAACATCAGTAATTTAATTGCCCTTGCCGTCCGAATTTCATCTTGACTTCTGAATGAAAGTTGTAGGCCGTTGTATTAGCTTTCCAAGGAGTCTAAGATCTCAAAAATAGGATCTCTAGATTGTGAGTTATGACCAGAATAGTGGAGTTGGTAAAACTGGATTGTTTTTTTCCTCGAATTTATGGTGGTCTATTGAAAAGCAGATATCTCAGCTTGCACAAAATCAACGCCTTTAATATTTTTACTGTGTCTTTATGAATTTCTTGGCTAACCAATGACTTTGGTCTTGTGTAAATTGGACTTTTGTGTGAATTATGGTGAATTGTTTCCCAACATGTGTACTGAGATGGCAGAATTCTGAAGCCCTTGCTTTGATTGTCATTTTGACCATTGAAGCCGGAACTTTTGACACTTGATACCTGAAGAAGACAAGTTGTAGAGAAACGAATTAGTGATCAAATACAACTGGAATTGGTTCAATTAGATTAGTGAGGCTCCAGATATTGTGGAAATACGAAAATGTGTTTTGAGTCCAAACATTGGACAGAAATGGAGTCTTCACTTTTGAGTACAAATACAATCCAAACTTGTAAAATTGGATCACTAACATGTCTTAAGTATTTAGTACATTGTCTTAAGTGTTCAATATCATAAAATTTGGATAAGTATAACTCCACTTAAGACCTCAACAATATACAATAGACATAATGACCATGTTGAATTATACATATGTCTCTTATTTATATAGAAAACATAAATACTTATAACTAATTAGAAAGTGTGAAATTATATATAAATACGCTAAACAATAAATTATACTACACAAAATAATACACAAAATAGGTAAAATACATGCATACTTAAACTGTAATCACACTCCCCAACCAGCTCATTACTAGTCCCTAGTGATGAAAGCGTAACATAATTTTGTGATGATGCTTTTATTTGCATCTTACCAACTCTTTGTTATAATATATCTAAATTAACAAACTATTGCATTTTACAACTATTTAATGCTCAATACAATCTAGATAGACAATTTGATAGTCATCCCCTATTGTGCTCAAGTTAAGTGACCAAAAGGTATGAAGTTCATGTCATAATTCTATTATCTTGATATTTTACTATGGTTAACAACTTTCATGATGAAAATATATATATATATTTTTTGTTTTTAACAAGATAGTTGTTAGAATAAACAACTTTTACTAGTGGATTTCACACTCCTTACATCTCTCAATGCGGCTAGTGTTTACGCTCAAACTCTATATCATGAATATTTCTATCATAAGCTTGGTTATACATCCGTCAGTCAATCAACAATGCATGCAACATAAGTTAGAAGGACTTTATTTGGTTGTAATGAGGCTTAGGGTGAAGTTATGAAGAAAATCGGCTCTGGATTTTGACTCAAAGTGGTCTGCAACCAAATGTAGGAAGAATTATATTTAGGCTTTGATTCGCATCTTCAAATCTCTTCAATACTGTCCTTCGCCATCCTCATCATTATTCCGATAAACACCACTTTTTTTTTTCTTCTTTTTTTTCATTTTTTTTTCTTCTTTTTTTTCATTTTTTTTTACACCTTCACAAGAATAATTCACCTTATTCACACTTTGAGAACTGATAATTATGATTTTGTGGTAAAAGAAAAGGTTTTATTTAGGCTCAAAGGGGTTTACTAAGGCATTGAAAAATTCGGTAGGTTTTATTGGAAAAGAAAGGTAAGTCTTAATTGCATTCATCATTCTTATGTCTGCATACAGAGTGACTGATACAGATTCAAAACAAGTTCTGAAGAACATAATTCATGACAGAGTATCTCACATAAAAGAATGCTCAAACATGCTATTTAGGCACAAATTCTCACAGGGTAGGTTCATATCCACTAAACAAAAGTTGCAGTTTTCTAATGTAAATCTTGTTAAAATAAATATTTTTTTTTCAACAATCAATTGCAACCATTTGTAAAATAGAAAAATTAGTAGAATTATTCAATTATAGTCCATAATCTTTAGTCACAGTGTGTGTGAAATGAGGATGACTTATAAACATCTATTAGAATGTATTTAACCAAAATAGAAAAAAAAATGTACTAAGTTTGTTAAATAACATATATTAAAATTAAGACATCAGTAAATTTAAAAAGTCGTGGTTGTGATGCGTCTCAAAGGTACAAAGAAAAGGTTAATTTTCTTAACCCCTTTACTCTGCCATCTTTATAGTGTTTTTAATTTTTTTTTAACTTTTTATTTTTTAAATTTTTTTGGATTTTTTTAAAAGTACTCAACTAATCCCCACCCCCAATTTAAACAACACATTGTCCTCAATGATGAATAGACGGAATTGTAAAAGAGAAGAGATTATCTGATTCCACAGAGAAATTTGTAGCAATAAACCTGAAATACACAAACAGACATATATATATATGTTTTTTTTTTTTACAATTCAGTTTTGTGGGTAACTGAAATACCGACTTGGAAGTCACGGAGTACCGAATCCGCCATTTATACCGGAAAAATAAAATTCACATAATATTACTAGTCGGGTCAGTAAGAGATACTGACTCAATCTCCTTACTAAAATTTCCAAGATATGCTTTTAGACGTTGTCCATTCACTTTAAACACATCACCTGTTTTTGGATTTTCAATTTCAACCGCTCCATTTGAAAATACAGTTCTTATAATAAAGGGTCCTGACCATTTTGAGCGCAATTTTCCAGAAACAGATGTAATCTAGAATTATATAGAAGAACTTTTTGACCTATTTCAAAAGTTTTCCTGACAATGTGCTTGTCATGAAATACTTTCATTTTTTCTTTGTAAATTCTAGAATTGTCATATGCATCATTTCTGATTTCCTCCAATTCATTTAGTTGAAATTTTCTTAAAGTACTAGCTTTTTCTAGATTGAAATTAAACCTTTTAATAGCCCAAAAAGCTTTATGTTCTATTTCAACAGGTAAATGACATGGTTTACCATAGACAAGTCGGTAAGGAGACTAGGGGTGGCAATGGGGCAGGGCAGGGCGGGTATTTAAATACACATGCCTGCCCCGCGCCCATGCCCCGCCGCCCCGCCCTGCCCCATGCCCCGCCGCGGGGCAGTATGTTTTGCCCCATGCCTGCCCTGCGCGGGGCAGATCCGCCCCGCCCTGCCCCATTCTGCCCCATACTTCATATACTAAAATTTAATATATAATTTAAATATATCCATTAAATCATATTCAACATAAATAATGAACCATGTTCAGCACATTATATTCAAAAACCAAGAAATTAAACCATCTTACAAGTCCAACAATCACGTTCAACAAATTAAATCCAAAAAAACAAGAAATCAAACCATCCAACATGTCCAACACTATAATAACGATTACATAAAAATTAAAAATTCCATCACAAGCTTAACTTCATTCTCCATTTTAATCTACCACAACTTCCTCGATCTCATCATCCTCATCATAAAAAATATTTGCTTTAGCTTCTTCATCTACAAAAAATTAATATGAACAAAAATTAAATAATTATAATAAATTGAATTAAAATGAATAAAGAAATAAAACAAATACCTTTCATTTGAGATGATATCCAACTTTGTGCACACATTAACGCCTCAATTGTTGTCGGGTGAAGTCTACTACGATGGGGGCTAATCAACCTACCACTTGTGCTAAAAGCTGATTCTGAAGCAACGGTAGAGATGGGAATCGCTAAAATATCTCTTGCAATCCGACTTAAAATTAGATACTTACCCTTATTAGACTTCCACCATAGTAATACATCAAAATCTACTTCTCTAGGTACGGTACCCTCCTCCAAATATAGATCTAATTCCGATCTCATTGGTTTTCTTTTCTTTCTAGATGTGTACTCATCAAAACCACTTAGATTTCCCAAACCACATGAAGGTTCACTAGACACACATGAATCACTCTTCTCAATAGCACCATCTTGACAATCTCTTTCATATTGTTCAAACAACTCACGACGTGAAACAAGAATTTTTTCCACCTCAAAATCAAAATCATTCACATAAATCTTTGCAAAGTAGTACTCCAACAAATCAGATTTATACCTAGGATCAAGAACGGTGGCCACTCCCATAATTCCATGCACATGCAACCAATATTTATCAAACTTTCCTATCATGTTTTCAGCCATTTTTTCAATGATCTCAACACGACAAACACTCCAATCAACACAAATATTTGGAAATCACAAATTTGAAGTAGGATATTTAGTGCCAGAGAATAATTCAGTAGCTTCATAAAATAATACGACACAAATAATCTTGGCCATCCTCAATTCATCTTCACTAGGACAACACTTGTACTTTGCATCACGAAACCTCAAGCGTGAAAAAACATCTTTGTACTCCATGGCTGTTTGTAGCATCAGATATGTTGAGTTCCACCGTGTTTTGCAATCAAGGGCCAGCTTCTTAGTAATCACAACTTTAGCTTGATGAGCTGTCTCCTCAAACTTCTCCCATCTCTTTGGGGTGCCCGACCAATAAGCAACACTGTCTCTTATACTTTTAACTGCCCCCTCAATAACATCTAAACCATCTTTCACAACCAAATTTAGTATATGTGCACAACAACGCATATGGAGCAACTTACCATCAAGCAAGAGAGCATCAGAAGGAAGCTTATCCACAAGTGAACTCAACATTGCATCATTCGTTGAACAATTATCCACAGTGATGGAGGATATCTTTCGATCTATGTTCCAATCAAAAAGACATTGAAACAATGCTTCACAAAGAGCATCACTTGTGTGTGGACTTGGAACATAGATAAACCTACAAAATTATATAAAAAAATAACATATATTAAGTAACACAAGAAATATGAAAATTAAATGAAAAAAAGATATATATGTATATACCTAATAATCTGGCTCTGTAGCTTCCAGTTACTGTCAATGAAGTGAGCTGTGACCGCCATGAAACCTTTCCTTTGGAATGAGGATGTCCACATATATGTTGTCAAGGCTATCCGACCATCATTCTTCTCTAGTGATCGCAATGCAGCTACCTTTTCAGTCTCGTATATCTTTATGCAATCTCCTTTAATGGTGTTTCTTGACACAGGTTGAAATAGAGAATTCAAAGTGTTACAAAACTCTCTAAATCCTACATGCTCCACTATCATTAGGGGATACTCGTGCAAAATGATCATTCTCGCAAGTTTATTGCGAGATACATCTTTATCAAAATTGAAAGGTGAAACATCAAACTTATCCCTTTTGAAATTGGCTTATAAAATTTGTTGCCTTATATCTTGTGTTTTCTTTCTAGGGCATCTCTTTTGATGATTATTCAAATGAGTAGTACCCTGTTTAAGCTCACCCAACAACAATGTACCACAATACTTACATTTTGCTTTCCATTTCCCATCAATTTGCATTCGATCATAATGAGTCCACACTTGGGAGTACATCTTTCCTGCTGTGCTACCTGGTGCTTTTTCTTTAGGAAGAGCATCTTCATCTGGAGTTATTGGAGAGGAAGGTTCGGGTGTCCCAGAAGAACCAAATGCAGCTGGAGTTGAAGTAGGAGAATCAGATAATCCTTCAAGGTTAATCGGTGATACGGGTGATGGAGTTGCAGCTGATGCCCCTTCTTCGGCCATTAATTACTTCAAAAAAAAAAATCAGAAGCAGTGACTCACGGTGCAACACTCATAAAAATATAATATACTTTTGGTGGAATTAATTACTTCAAAGAAGGAATAATATAGTGAACAGATGAAAATAAAATTATCTTACAAAATAATAAGTTGAAGCAGTAATATATATACTAATTATTCACTAATCTTATTGATAAAACATACTAACGGAGAAAAGGTTTCAATAAGTGCAAAGAGCAATCTTGTAAAGAAGCTTTACAAAAAGTTAGTCTTCTTTCACGCCACACCCAATTAATTTTCTCCCTTTGCTAAAAAATTCAACATTGTGGTCCATTAATTAATGTATAAATTTCAATTCTTGTGTCGCATAACCTTTTGGGATAACAAGAAAAATAATATTTCACAAAAATAGCAATTTTTCAATAATTTTAAAATGGTAAATTTTACTAAATAAGTATATAAATGGCTAGCTTGGATATGAAGCTCAATATAAATACTTCATTGCAACTCATTCTGATCACAAATGTTTGAATGTGTAATTATTACATTATTAATTGTTAACACTAATGTGTTAACAATGTTTGGATAAATAACCTTTTTAATAAAATAAGATTAGTGAATAATTAGTAATATATATATTAATGGTGTTTCTAATTTTGGTGCTGCATAAGCAAGAACATATTAATGGAGTTTCTATTTTTGATGTGCTGCGGAACAAATAAGCATATTAAATAAACAAACTAAATAGAACAAATATTTATAACTTACCGGAATCGATCGCAGGGGCAGCGGCAGCGGCAGCGGTGCAGGGGCAGCGACAATGGCAGCGGCGCAGGGGCAGCGGCAGCGGCGCAGGGGCAGCTGCAGCGGCGTAGGGGCAGCGCCTTCTGGTTTTCTTGTTTTGGTGTGCAGCGCAGCAGCGGCCGTGTATACTGAGTAAAGTAAAGAAGAAATGAGGAATGGATAGTGTGTTAACCCTAATGAAAGAAATGTTTTTTTGTTTATTTATTATATTTTAAATTATAATTTAGAATATCTTAATCTTATATATAATATCCTATTATATTAATTTAATAATAATAAATAAAAAATATTTGATATTATTATATTTATTTTATATATCCTATTATATTAATTTAATAATAATAAATAAAAAATATTTGATATTATTATATTTATTTTATATAAAATATAGTATTTATATATAACTAAATATATATTATTTAGTATATAATATTTTGCGGGGCGGGGCGGGGCGGGGCAGTAAAATAGTAAACCCATGCCTGCCCTGCCCTATGAGCGGGGCGGGGCAGGTTGCCCCATTCTCAGGACGGGGCGGGGCGGGGCTGACCCATTCAGGGCGGGGCAGATCGGGGCGGCTACGGGGCGGGGCGTTTTGCCATCCCTAAAGGAGACATACCAAGTATTGTTTTGAATGATGTCCGATAAGCCCATAGTGCATCTACTAACCTGATTGACCAATCTTTTCGATTTGAGTTGACTGTCTTCTCCAAGATATGTTTTATTTCCCTATTAGCGAGTTCAGCTTGTCCACTAGTGTTTGAGTGGTATGGGGTAGACACTTTATGATGGATTCCATATTTTTTCATTAAATTCTCAAAAGGTTTGTTACAAAAGTGTGAACCGCCATCACTAATAATTGCACGAGGCATTCCAAATCTTGAAAAAATATTTTCCTTTAAAAATTTTAAAACAATTTTATGATCATTATTTTTGCAAGGGATTGCCTCAATCCATTTTGAAACGTAGTCGACTCCAACCAAAATATATTGATAACCAAAAGATGGTGGATTAAAAGGACCCATAAAATTAATTCCCCAACAATCAAATACTTCAACAGTTAGGATAGGATTTAATGGCATCATATTTCTACGACTTATGCCCCCTAATCTCTGACATCGATCACAAGATTTACAAAATTCATATGTGTCCTTGAAAAGTGTTGGTCAATAAAATCCACACTGCAAAATTTTTGCAGCGGTTTTTCTTGTTGAAAAATGCCCCCCACAAGCTTCAGAGTGAGAAAAATTTATTATGCTTTGAATCTCATTATCTGGTACACATCTTCTTAATATTTGATCAGGACAATATTTAAAAAGATATGGGTCATCCCAAAAGAAATTTCTTACTTCCCTAAAAAATTTCTTTTTATCTTGAGCATTCCAATGAATTGGAATTTGACCTGTCGCAAGAAAGTTAGCAAGATCCGCAAACCATGGACCTTTAGACATGGTGAATAATTGCTCATCGGGAAAAGAGTCATTTATGGGGCTTACCTCAAAAGATTCATCACATGTAAGTCTGGATAAATGATCGGCCACTACATTTTCCACTCCCTTTTTATCTTTGATTATTATATCAAATTCTTGAAGTAAAAGTATCCACCTAATTAATCTTGGCTTTGCATCTTTCTTTGCTAGTAGATATTTTAAAGCAGAATGATCAGTATAAACAACAATAGATGAGCCAACAAGATAAGATCTAAATTTTTCTAATGCAAATACTACAGCAAGTAATTCTTTTTCAGTAGTGGAATAATTCATTTGAGCACTGTTAAGAGTTTTACTTGCATAATATATCACATAAGGTTTCTTATCTTTTCTCTGTCCTAACACGGCTCCAACAGCATAATCACTAGCATCACACATAATTTCAAAAGGTAGAGTCCAATCAGGAGGTTGCATAATAGGTGTAGAAGTGAGCATTTCTTTGAGTGTTACAAAAGCCTTTTCACAAGAGTCATTCCACTCGAATACTATGTCTTTTAATAAAAGGTTGCATAATGGTCTTGAAATTGTGCTAAATTTTTTTATGAACCTTCTATAAAAACCTGCATGTCCTAGAAATGATCTAATATCTTTAACTGATTTTGGTGTTGGTAGGTTGGCTATTAGATCAATTTTGGACCTGTTAACTTCTAATTCTTTTGATGAAACAATGTGGCCTAACACAATTCCTTCAGTTACCATGAAATGACATTTTTCCCAGTTAAGAACAAGATTTTTCTCCTCACATCTAGCTAAGACTTTAGCCAAGTTTATTAAGCAATCATCAAAAGAATTTCCAAAGACAGAGAAATCGTCCATGAAAACTTCAAGAAAACGTTCAACCATGTCACTGAAAATACTTACCATACATCTTTGGAATGTTGCTGGGGCATTACATAATCCAAATGGTATTCTACGATATGCAAACGTTCCAAAAGGACATGTAAATGTTGTTTTTTCCTGATCTTCTAGTGCAATTGCAATTTGATTATACCCTGAATATTCATCTAAGAAGCAATAAAATTCATGCCCAGCAATTCTTTCCAAAATTTGGTCCATAAAAGGTAAAGGAAAATGATCTTTTCTTGTCATTAAATTTAATTTTCTGTAGTCAATGCATACACGCCAACCAGTAACAGTCCTAGTTGGAATCAATTTATTTTTATCATTTTTTACTACAGTTACTCCAGATTTCTTAGGCACAACTTGAGTAGGACTTACCCATTTACTATCAGAGATAGGATAGATAATATCATTGTCTAATAGCTTAATCACTTCATTTCTCACCACTTATTTCATATTAGGGTTAAGTCTTCGTTGCATCTGCCTAGAGGGTTTAGCATTTTCCTCTAAATAAATATTATGACTGCAAATTAATGGGCTAATTCCTTTTATATCTGATATAGACCACTCTATCGCATGCTTGTGAATCTTTAATACCTCTAATAATTTATGCTCTTGATCATAACTTAACTTAGAGGATATTATTACCGGATAAGTATCATTAGCACCCAAAAAAGCATATTTCAAATTTGATGGTAAAGGCTTCAACTCTAAAACTGGTGGTTGCTCGCTTGACGGGGTTGGAGCCTTTTCGGACTTTGATAATTGTTCAAATTTGGGTTTCCATTCATTAAGCTTTGAAACTTGTGAAATCATAGGAATGGAATCAAACTCCGAACTGTTATCATTGACACAATCATTTATCAAATTTTCTAACGGATCAGAAAATGAGGTTATCAATTGTTCAAGAGTACATGTCTCAATTACATCAATTTCGTTAGCCTCATCATTACTTTGTGGTTGCTTAGAAATGTTAAAAACATTTAACTCCAAAGTCATATTTCCAAAAGAAAGATTTAAAATACTATTTCTACAGTTTATTAAAGCATTAGAAGTTGCAAGAAATGGTCTTCCTAAAATGATTGGATGTTGAGATGATGGATTTGAGACTGGGCATGTGTCTAAAATAATAAAATCTACCGAAAAATAGAATTTATCAATTTGCAGTAACACATCCTCTACTATACCTCTTGGAATTTTTATAGAACGATCTGCCAATTGAAGTGTGACAGTAGTTTTCCTTAATTCTCCCAAATCCAGTTGTTTATACACAGAAAATGGTAAAAGGTTAACACTCGCACCAAGATTAAGAAGTGCATGTTCTACTTTTGTATTCCCAATAATACAAGATATTGTTGGACAACCAGGATCTTTGTATTTAGGAGGAGTTTCTTGTTGAAAAATTGAACTTACACTCTCTGTTAATAATGCCTTATTTTGAACATGTAGTTTTCTCTTTACAGTACACAAATCTTTCAAAAATTTGGCATAAGATGGAACTTGTTTTATTGCATCTAGTAGTGGAATGTTAACTTTTACTTGTTTCAAAACCTCAAATATTTCAGAGTTTTGTTCCAATTTCTTAATTGGGTGTAATCTTTGAGGAAAAGGAGCAGTGGATGATTTCTTAATAGGGTTTAAATTCTTATTTTCATCTTCTCCTTTATTTTTATCTTCATTATTCGGGGTCTGGGTTGACTCAACTTCCTGTTTCTCAAGGTTGATTGTTTTGTCAATTAGTTTTCCACTTCGTAAAGTGGTGACAAAATTAACATTTTCTGGTGCATTAGAGGAACTTTGACATTGCCCAGCAGGATTTTGTTGAGGTTGAGCAGGAAACTTTCCTTTCTCAACTGTTCTTAAGGAATTAGTTAAAGTAGATAATGTACTTTTAATATCATTGATGGCTTGTGACATTTGGTTGTTGATGGTTGTTTGTCCTTGCATAAAGGCTTGTAAAGTTTCTTCAAGGCTTTTTATATGTGGTTTATTATGTTGGGTGAAATTGGAGTTGGGGTTTTTCTGGGTGGGAAAAGGTTGTGACACACTTTCATTTTTCCACTTAAAGTTTGGATGATTTTTCCAATTTGGGTTGTATGTTTCAGAAAAAGCTGATGGATATGAATTTTGAAAATTAGATAATGCATTTACTTGTTCATGACATATCTCTTTGAAAATTGGAATTTGTGGGCATTCATTAGTTACATGTCCATTAATGGCACAAATTTCACATATGTCATCATTTTGCACAAATTTTACTTCCTTAGGTTTCTTTAGTTGCAAACTTTCAACTTCTTTAGTTAAACTTTCAATTCTAGCATTTAGATCGTCTTCTTGACTTAAGTTATATTTTCCTTTAGAATTTTCAAGCTTAGATCTAATTGAACCTTCAGAAGTATTTTCATTATACCAAGATTGAGTTTTTTCAACTAGATGGTCTAAATATTCAAGTGCATCATCAGGATTTTTATCCAAAAATTCACCATTACACATCATTTCCACAAATTGTTTTGTTTCAGCGTTTAAACCTTCATAGAAGAAACTTACGCTTCTCTAAGTTTCAAAACCATGGTGAGGGCAAACATTTAATAAATCCTTAAAACGTTCCCAACATTTAAAATATTGCTCATCACTCTTTTGGAAAAAATTCTTGATTTCTTTTTTTAAAGCATTCGTCTTATTAATCGGGAAGAATTTTTTCAAAAATTCAGTTTGAATTTGTTGCCAAGATGTAATTGAGTTTGGTTTAAGAGAATTAAGCCAAGTTTTTGCTTTATCTTTAAGAGAAAAAGGAAATAACTTTAGCTTAATAGCTTCTTGAGTACACCTTGGTTCATTAAATGTTGCACAAATTTCTTCAAATTCTTTTAAATGCAAGTAAGGATTTTCAGAGTCAAAACCATGATAATTAGGGAGCAATTGAATCATGCCATGTTTAAACCTAAAATTATCTGCATCTTGAGGGTACACCATGCATGATGGAACCGAATTTCGTTGCAGTTCAATAAATTCATTCATAGAATGCACATGCAAATTTTCATTATTGCGTCTTTCAAAATCATTTTGGTTTTGAACATTATCTCCATCAACACTTTCAGCCATACTTGATGCAATATTTCTAAAATTAATGTTATAACCTCTTATTAAACGACCACTTATAATATCACGAGTCCAATTATGCATACAAATAAATATAATACAGTAGAGAGATAGAGAGAAGAACTCACAAACTTGTGAGGATAAACCTCACAACCGATGGATTTGTTCTCCGCAAAAGCTCCCCGGCAACGACGCCAAAAACTTGATAGCTCCTTGAGAGTTATGTACCCAAGTGTAGGTTGATTTCAAGTAATAAAATTTCTCGGGAGACCGAGTGTCGAACCACAGGGAGATTTGGAAGAAAAAGATATTATCTAGTTGAGAGGTTTAAATAAAGTAACAAAATACTAGAGCTTCGGGATTCCACTTTAGATAAAAATACTAGAGTTATGATCTTGGTTATCTTTGATAACTCAATCGAAATCTAACAATCAAGTGATTTCAATCGGAAGATATAACTTTGAGCACATATAATACTTTTGAAAAGTACCTTTAGATCTTCGAACAAGTTTATAAAATCAATAGTTGATGTGTAAAACTAAGCATTTGTTGTGCCAATAAGTCTACAACAAATCAAAGTAATGACATCAAAACCTCTCTTAAAAACTCTTCAAATGACTAAAGGATTGAAACTTTGAAAATCTTTATTGAATAACCAAGAACATTACTAATACTTTACTAAAGCTTCATCCCTAACTCTAGTAAAATATTTAGCTACTCATACTAATACAATAAGAACTCATATTTCTAAGAGAGATACTAGACTAAGATAGAAGGATTACAAAAAAAATGGGATGCCTTCAAGGGTTGCTAAAGGGCTCTTTATATAGGCCTCCAAATAGTGAATCATAGAGACTTTAGCAACCAATTCACGTGGCCTATAAACATCAGTAATTTAATTGCCCTTGCTGTCCGAATTTCTTCTTTACTTCTGAATGAAAGTTGTAGGCCTTTGGATTAGATTTCCAAGGAGTCTAAGATCTAAAAAATCGGATCTCTAGATTGTGAGTTATGATCAGAATAGTGGATTTGGTAAAACTGGATTGTTTTTCTCCGCGAATTTATGGTGGTCTCTTGAAAAGCAGATATCTCAGCTTGCACAAAATCAACGCTTTTAATATTTTTACTGTGTCTTTATTAATTTCTTGGCTAACCAATGGCTTTGGTCTTGTGTAAATTGGACTTTTTTGTGAATTATGGTGAATTGTTTCCCAACATGTGTACTGAGATGGCGGAATTCTGAAGCCCTTGCATTGATTGTCATTTTGACCATTGAAGACAGAACTTTTGACACTTGAGCCCTGAAGACAAGTTGTAGAGCAACGAATTAGTGATCAAATACAACTAGAATTGGTTCAATTGGATTAGTGAGGCTCCAGATATTGTGGAAATACGAAAATGTGTTTTGAGTCCAAACATTGGACAGAAATGGAGTCTTCACTTTTGAGTACAAATACAATCCAAACTTGTAAAATTGGATCACTAACATGTCTTAAGTATTTAGTACATTGTCTTAGGTGTTCAATATCATAAAATTTGGATAAGTATAACT